>CM071573.1:29641757-29666398 GCA_036426205.1 Ascaphus truei
AATACGCAGGGATTGCCTGGGTTTTAATCTGAGCAATAAAGCATTTCTTATAAAATTAAGATTTGTATGATGGACCTGTGAGGCATTTTAGGGGGCAAACATTAGTGTATAGTGTATATAACTTTCAAAACCGCTTCTTAAATATGTAGTTGAATCAGTTGACCTACAGTACACACAGTATCAGGTTTCAAAAGGTTTGTTCACTATAAGTGATCTCTCTCTCTCGCTCATGTATCTTTAAACCGTTTCATAATAGAACACGTGCATAGACACTCTGCTATATAGATTTATTTATATGGGACAATATGACCATTAGACAGTGTGACAAGCCTTAGTAATTCCATCCTGAGCAGTCACACACAAGTAGTTTTTATTATGGAAAGCGCGGCTCGCTCTGTGTTCAGTGAGAAAATAAATCTAATCATAGCCATACAGTATCAGCGCTGGATAGAAAGTTATCAAGAAATACTCGTATTAAATTCTGATATTTTTGATACCAGTGCAATATTTTTCGTATATGTAGAATGTATCCTATTTTGTAATCTGTATTTATCACCACGTGTATGATATATCACGACCATTTACATGATACGTTTTAAGGTTTTGAGATTCTTCTACATTTTTTTGTTAAATCTTTTAAACTATAACTGCATAGTATTCAGCTTAACTTCACTACAGCAAAACATTCTCTTTTAATGCTTTTTGATACGGTGCTAGTCTTTGGGCTGTGATTATTATACAGTACCAGCCCTGCCCAAACCCTCTAATTACACTATTATGTGATTTCAAAACTCTCATGTAAATTTTGTCTAATAAAATATAATATTTAATATGGAGGGAATTTATATTATTTCACCCATTTTCTTTCTCCTGCGCTGAAATTACCTTCAGTGTTTTTTCTTCTGCCAGAAGATTTTTTTCCCATTAAAAAGAATGTTATAGTTCAATTCCCCATTTTGATCAGTTATATTAGCTGTATAAATTCATACCTAAAAAGTCTCATCTAGATTGAGCTTCTCTACATTGATGCTTGTATAGTGCATTAAACCCAGGGCAGACAGAAAGAGCAGCCGAGAAACCTTCATTATTCAATATACCTCTTTTGCATTATTAAAATGAAAGCAAAGGGTAACAACTATAACCAAGATACTTCGTTGTTGTAGATGGAAACATTTTACATTGTTGCATACAGTACATCTTTGAAAGATATAGGCTTTATATTTTAACCCACTACAAAATGCCCTGCCTAATACTGTTATTTCATTTATTGGTGAAGTATAATATAGAGAATACATTTGCATAAATCACTGCAGTAAGATTGGCCTATTGTAATGCTAATATCTCTGTTATCTCACTCCTGTCTATTAGAGTGGTGAGAATAGGTGACTGTGAATACTACACATGAGAGGTTGAGAAATATACTGTATAATAAGCAGACTTGACCTGCGTAGAATTAATAGCCATCTAGGCTGACGCACAATCTAATTGAAAGAAAAGCTCAGGATAAGAGAACGTTTTTCTGATCATTCTCTTTGATGTTTCTATGGTAAACAGCTCTGTGCTGCTTGGTGAAAAGGAGCAAGTTAGAAACAAACAGAGGTTGTTACCATGTGAACACTCTACCGCAGAATGTGTGCCTTTATAAGTAGAAATTAAAATGTAATTAAAAGTAGCAAATAAAAACTATGGTTGGTATTGGACATGTGCTTTAAAGGGCATCATATTGAGCTCCCTTTTAAGATGGGTCTTTTTGGATGGGGTAAATCCTGGTTCTGATCAAACTCAAACCACTAAGCGCTCACAACAAAAATAATACAGTACAGTATGTTGTACCGTTCCAGTCAACAATATGTCCTGCTAATATGATGCAGCACCTGAGAATCCTAGAAGAAACCTTGGATTTGGGATTAGATGATCTGCCTTTGCTTTATTTGATTAGTTTACAATGTATGTATGTATGTATATCTTTATTTATATACTGTAGCGCCCACAGTGCTTTACAAAAGAGACAATACAGTACAAGGAATTATAATACAATATATTCAACAAGTGAAATCAAACAATAGGAAAGGAAATCCCTGCCCCGGAGAGCTTACAATGTAAGTGGTACAGAGGCAGCAGGTGAGGGCATAAGTGCAGTAGATGGCAAGCCTTGGCCACAATGGTAGCTGGGTGTGGGACAGTAGCCACGAGTCTATGATATTGAAATGCTTCATTTAAGAGACGAGTTTTAAGGCTTGACTTAAAGGTGGGGAGAGAAGGTGCTTAGGGTATACGAAGGGTGAGGGTGCAGGTGAAGGAGCCACAGGTAAGGTGCAATGAGGGAAAAAGGTTTAAGGCGAGAGAGAGCAGTAGAGGTAAAAGGGGTGAAGAAGAGACAGTTATGGGTAGAATGCAGGAGACGAGCATGGGCATAGCAGGATATCAAAGCTGATATGTAGGACGGAGCAGATGAGTGGAGAGCTTTAAAAAGGTGAGGAGAACTTTGTAGGTGATCTGAAACTTGTTGGGAAGCCAGGAGAGGGAATTAAGGAGATGAGCAGAGACTGTTTTGGTAGAAAGTGAAATTATTCTAGCAGCAGAATGTTGGATAGATTGCAAAGGAGAACATTGTGCGGCAGGGAGACCTATTAGCAGTATGTTACAATAATCCAGGAGAGGATAAGGCCATGCATTAGAGTTTTAACAGTAGATTGACAGAACAAAGGACGGATCTTCACAATATTATGGAGGAAAAAGTGACACATTTTTAGCCATGTGAATGGAGAAGGAAAGGAAGAGTCAAATGTCACTCACAGGCAATGTACTTTGGCTTAGATAGATGGTAGTATTGCATACGGTTATAGAAAAATGGGGTATTAGGCTAGAGTTACGGGGAAATATGAGGATCTCAGATGTAGAGATATTAAGTTTAAGGGGCGGGAACCATCCACGAGGATCTAGCCAGGAGACAATCAGAGACTTGGGTCTGGATTGCATGAGTGAGAGTAGGGGTGGATAGATATATCTGCGTATTTCCAGCATAGAGATGATACCTGAGGCCAAAAGTGTTGATGAGGTCACCAAGTGATAGTGTGTAGAGAGAGAAAAGGAGAAATCCCAGAATAGAGCCTTGGGGAACACCATCAGACAGCTCAACAGAGGAGTTAGACATGTTAGCAACAGAGACAGAAAATGTGCGATGAGAGAGGTACTGCTGCGGCCGAGTTTATTCGAGCATTTGCCCGTTCTCGGCCGCAGCAGTTACCTGGCGCGCGCCGGAGGGTGCCGGCGCGCGCCGAAGCAGCGGAGGGGAGGCCCGCCGATCGCGGCTTCCCCCTCTCCTCTCCGGGTCCGCCGGGTCCCCCGGAACCCCCTGCCGCCGTCCCCCACATCGCGGGACACCAGGGCTCCCTCGGGGAGCCCTGGACGCGCGTGCAGGGGGCGCAGGCACCCGATGACGCGTGACCGCGCATCGGTGACGCGCGGCACGCCGAGGGAATGCCACTTGCAAGCCGGGAAATCTCCCGGCTTGCGGAACTGGCCACACTTCAATAAAGTGTGTCGCCAGTGTAAGATGAGAACCAGGGTAGGGCTTTGTTATAGACAGAATTTAGAATATGAAGAAGAGGAGAGTGATCAAAAGCATCAGAGAGATCGAGTATGATTAGTAGAGAAAAGTAACCTTGGGATTTTTCTTCATGTGCAGTTGATCATTGGCTACTTTAGTAAGCACAGTCTCGGTTGAGTGAGCTGGACGAAAGCAAGATTGTAAAGGGTCAGTGTGGAGAATAATGTGATGGTTCAACAACATCTGACAACACGAGTTGTGGGACAAGGTCAAGGAATGAGAATTGGTCAGGAAGGATGGATCAAAACACGGAAGGGGGTGTTGTAAAACAAACACACACAATAGTGCAATACATCTAAATAGAAAAGGACATGGATCTTAACCAAGTGGTAGTTGTCTCAGCAATGGACTCCTCAGAGAAAAGAGGACATACTGTATATACTGTAGTACAAAATAGTTTTTACTTTCAACAATGTAAAAACATATAAAATCAGAGCACTCACAAACGAATGCCTTTTAAGCATATAGACCAATGCTCTGGGATAAGAAGTACTCCTGGTCTCTCCTTCCGACACGAAAACGGTCCATGGTCGCCTCAGGGAAGGTCGATGAAATGTTCTGCAAGGCTGCGAGAGAATCAAGATAGAAAGCCAGTACATTGAACTGGAATTTTAGGTGGAAATGGGCACCACCATTGCCCTTAGTTGGAAATCCCATTCAAATTGGTATTTCTTTACTATTTACACAGTTGTAATTAGACTGCCCCACAGTGACTAATATTGGGGGGGGGGAGGAGGGAGAATACATTGCTATGTGGGATTGTTTACGAAGTTACAATCTCAGAGTTGTCAACTACTAAGGGCTGAAATTAGTCACATTAGTCCATTTTATTAGAAAAGTGTTGTATCTGTGAGACTTGTGCAAAGTGAGGGTGAAAGAAAACGGCGCTAACTCTATTAGTGTGCACTGGTGTTTATACAGTGGGTTTATAATGAAATCAAATACTTCTACAACTATGTGACGTGATTCAATAACGTGTGAAACAATAAATAAGTTCAAACCCCCTGCTCAAAACCCAGCTGGTGGGGACTGGTTTCACTAGTCCCACAATTCTTCACTCTCCAACTGCAATCCAGGGGGAGCATAAAGGGAAATAGAACAAAAAAACAAAAAAACAATCTAAGTGCAGACAGTTTTTTGAAGGGGTGTATACATTTGTGTTGTCTCGGCTCTTATGTGTTGCCTACTTACAAGATGTAAGTCAAAAACGAGCGGTTTTGACACACAATGGTCTCTGCTAGGAAGATTTCTTAACCAGGTGTAGGGATCTCCAACTCTCAGCTCAGCAACAGTGTATATGTAAAAGAAATAGTACCATAGTGCAGACCAGTAACAATAAAAAACCTGCATGCACCCAGCTAAGGTAGCCGATTAGCCCACTTAAGAGGGCATTTCTGATGGGACGAGACCAGCGAGACAGCGAACACCAGCGGAGGTGAAAGGTCACAAAGAGCGGTGGTCCATACACAGTCACACCGGAGGAGGCGGGTGAGCCTGGAGCTAACCATTTTCTCTCCTCAATCACTATCAATGTGATACATGCCTTAACCAATTGTTTTTATTGTAAGTGTTTATTTTTACCCTATAAAGTCGAGTTTTTTATTGTTACTGGTCTGCACTATGGTACTATTTCTTTTACATATACACTGTTGCTGAGCTGAGAGTTGGAGATCCCTACACCTGGTTAAGAAATCTTCCTAGCAGAGACCATTGTGTGTCAAAACCGCTCGTTTTTGACTTACATCTTGTAAGTAGGCAACACATAAGAGCCGAGACAACACAAATGTATACACCCCTTCAAAAAACTGTCTGCACTTAGATTGTTTTTTTGTTTTTTTGTTCTATTTCCCTTTATGCTCCCCCTGGATTGCAGTTGGAGAGTATCTGTGAGACTCTCATTGATTTTTTTTGTGACTGACAATGATATCAGTGAGACACACAGAATTGTTCTACAAGGTATCTGATTTCTTGATACTATGGCCAAGGTTTAAGAAGGTATTTACATGGTCAAAAATTGACAGTAGAGATGAACATTACAGTATAAAGAGTGAGGAGAGCTATCCACATCATGATAAGAATTATGCGCTAAATGCTATAGGAAGTTGTCATATACATATAAAGAAAGGTGGTAATGTAGCCCCTGCATACAGTGTGTGCATGTTGCATGAAATAGAGAGCGGTTTTAGGTACAGGTTTACAGAAATTGTTATGGAAACAACAAAAAACACTTTCATATAATTGACTGTTCTCAAGATTTCAGATTTTAAACTCTTCCGTTTTCTGTTCCACCAATAGGAAAAGACAATGACAGTGGGAGGAGCTCACTTAGTCCACCACAAATCACAGAAGACTCTGGAGAGTGTTTACAGGAAACCAGTTTCTTTTCCATCATGGTCGAAGAAGAGAGTCACATTTTGTGCTGACTTGTCTCATGCCCCGTTTCATTCACTCGGACTTGTTTTTATTAAGCACAGCACAAGAAAGGGCTTCATTTTTTTTAAATGTCACATGGATACATTGAAGAAATGAGCACGGAATCATCTTGGAAGCAGTACAGTATCTCCCACCCGCCATTTTGTTCTAGTTCCATTTAACATCATTACCACAAGGAATCCGTGACACAAACACAGAGCTTTGAGGAGGCTGCTGGCTTCTTATATCGTAACAACTACTCATCTTATTTGTAGCATAATCCCAGGACATTTATTAGCTGAAAATCTGACTAGGTAATGATAAGGTCTTCAGACATTTTCTTTAAATTCCTAAATAGCAAGTGTTATCTGGGGGAGGTGAAGAACAGTTGTGCCGTAAGCTTGAAAGAGATCTTTGAAAAGTACATTATGAAAGGTTTTGTAGCTCGAAGAAGAAAAAGAAGTATTTGGACAGTTTATCAATACTGATCTTGCTTGCCCTTTACATTCTACATACTGCTAACACCAATAGTAAATCAGCACTGAAAGGTCAAAAGCAAATCTGATTTCACTTGGGCAATCCATATTTTCCCACTGTTTCTGCTGTAATTTTTGTTGTTATGCATTGGAATGATAGAGGATATTTTAATATTCAGTAGACACTGTGTGGGTATGGAATTGCCTCTGCCCAGAGTATTACATGCTATTATGTGTACAAGTCAACCGTATTAATTGTATCCATTGTGGGATTGTGTAAATGATAAACTGATTCCAGTAGAGCATGGATATAACAACACTTAAAGGAGAATTGAGGGGTACAAACAAGTGCAATATGATTTGTTTATGCTTATCTACTATATTATATTACTTTTCACAATGAAATGAGTGAAAACGTTTTTGTTGGAGGAGACATTAAAGTAATTTATGTTGCAGAAGAAATAAAGTATTTTGTGATCCGTCAATTGAATTGCTATTGATACCGATCAGTGGAGATGTGATCAGGGCACTGTAATTATTGAGGTTAATACGTTCATGCTAATTTACAAGAGTATTTTTTCCTACTCAAAATTCAAGCGTAATTGTTTTCAAACATGGTGTAGCTGGCAGTTTGTGGGAGAATAAAGACAAGTTTGTAGAGAGACAAGCAGAGAATATTAATAAACTCTAAGATGTTGGCACAAAAGATGGGCAAATTTTGGGTGCGAATTTGGATCCGCAGCGGATCGGCTGGTTCCTTTGGGCCGCGGATTTCAGCGGATCTTACTCAAAAAGCGCGATTTGCGCTTTGCTGATTTTTTATTATTATTATTACCAGTGCAGTCAGCGGATTGCGCAACCCGTGGGCGAATCTGTAGAATCCAATCCGCGGATTCAGTAATCCGTCCACGGGTTGTATCCAATAGCGGTTTTTAATGAATCTGCGCGGATTCAAAACGACCAAATCCGTTTGCAGATTTTACACTGTGACACAGATTTTGCTGGAAATTAGCGAAAATTCGGGAAACGGATTTGGGTGGATTTTGCCCCTCTCTAGTTGGAACTATTCCTTGTATCATTAAGTTGTCACCAAGTTCGTCTGACACTCTAATGCTCTTAGGATAGTTGTTAGAGGAGCAACATAAAGATTATTGTGGTACACACATGCTCAGGCAGTTAGGAAACCAGTCACTTGTTCCTCTTTGTAAGAACATTAAAAGCATTGCATGGCACTCACATAGTCTGTCCACAAACGCATATTCCGGACACCGATTCAAAGTCCAGGTGCCACGAGGTTCATACTGCACTCAGCCTTCACGGACTTCAGCCACTTTTGTTCTGCTTTAAATATTTTTAAAAAGCAACAAAAAAAAAAAAAGAAAGACTGGAGGGCAAACCGTAAAATTGTGTTTATTTTTCACAGAAGTCTAATAAAGTCTCGCCAGACCGGTTTCAGCATCTCACAGGCCTTTATCAAGGAAAAGCCATGTGACAAAAGCATGGTGACAAAGGCACGCGAGACGCCGAAACAAGTGACGGATAATTAAATATGTGATTTAACTAATGCTGCATACATTGTTTTTGTTCATTTGCGTATTTCAGTAGCTAGAGCCATATTTTACACCTTTAATATTGATGTGCATTTCTTCAGCACATATTTTAAAAATGTGCAGTTTTGACATGATGGTATTAAGTGTAACTGCAGCTAAAGGCAAATCGCTTGTGCATGTCACACCATACTTATTTATTTTATGTATAAAATGTTTTACCAGGAAGTAATACATTGAGAGTTACCTCTCGTTTTCTAGTATGTTCTGGGCAGAGCGTTATATTCTACAGATACACTTTGTTTTCTCTCATAGCAATTAGTTGAAATCTACAGTATTAATGACAGGTTTACTGGGAACAAAAACCTGATAAACACGAGGCAATGCTTCATTGTACTGCCTATTAAAAAGGCTTACCCTATAAGACGCTGGGTGTATGTATCAAGGCAGTTTTGGACTTAAATTGATACTAGGGCCACTATTCTATATGCTGTGAAAGGGCTTTCCTGTGCTGGAAGGGTAGCTGTGCTCCCATTTATTTTAATAGAGCTGTTCTCTGATTCAGCATGGGGAAGCAACGGAACAGCTTATGGAATAAAGGCCAGAGAGCAGTATTAGAGGCTGGTTCTATGTACTCCGAATCAGCTGATTGTACTGTGATAACCCGATAGTTCCCATTCAAGTCAACAGGAGTTTTCTGCAGATCACGGTGTGATCAGCCATTTCAAAGTTTATAGAATCAGCCCCTTAGTGTCAACAGATCAAGGAGTTTTGCTTGTTCTGAGGTGGTACTGTATATCAATCTCCATCAAATGTAAAAAAACTTGATTAACATACTTTTTATGTTTGAGCATTTGATTTGAGCCAAATACATAGATTCCAATAGAGAAAGAGTTTCTTTGTTTTCTAGATTTGTGGGTTAGTAAATCAGAAAAAATGGTGGTACTGTGTACAACCCACATTAATCACACCCAAGCCATGCTCCTAGAATTAACTCCGCAGCATGTCTAAGTTTCATAGTCATGATGCATTGCAGAAGTTACTATGCAGATGCTCAAAACACAGACAAGCGGCCTTATAAAATAGCAATACAGTACATTGAGAAATGGAATGTTTGTAGGAATGACTTTGGGCAGATTAAATGCAGGTTCCTGAAAGATGGGGTATGTAGAAATCATAATTCCTTCTGGGATCCTAAGAATAGGATATTTTTCAGGGAACCCCTTACCGGGGGTATTCCTTTCCAAGAAGCATTGGAAACCTTATGTAATAACGTACAGTAAAAACAGGTTTCTAGGAACCAGTGTCTAAGATTCAGTATTTGCGCATAACGTTTCATCCTCTTTCCTGGTAATGGCAGCATAGAGTTCTGCAAAATGTTTGCGGCAAAACGGACGCACAGAAAATGTCGTTTTGACAGAATACGAGAGAGAAACCAACCAATCATGTCCTATTTAGTAGAGAACTGGAAAAGCGAAGGTTGAGGAAGTGTGTCCTATTTAGTAGAGATCCCACTGACTTATACAATATACCTTCAAAATTAATATCACACCTGGTGAGATTCCTGTGAAGACACATGCAATACGCCTATTTGCATGTATAAATATTATTTTTTGCATATGTAAATTTGCTTATTTCCCAGGTATCGCATCACGTGTTGTACAGATATGGTTTTTTTTTAAGTTATATAAATTTCCGGCACTTATTCTGCAAGCTCCAATAGTGCCAATTTGACACTGCCACACGGAAAGACCCATTGATGTCAAGGAGCTTTCCCGCCGGATTGCGCTATCACAGCAGAACGAGTTGATGGCGCTGCTATCAGTGCGACTACAGCTAGCGCCGCGCTTACGGAGGCCCCTCGATCTTCCTCAGCCCAACTTCAGTAATCCCAGGTTAACGTTGTGGCGGTTAAATGAATCACCATAACATTTAAAAACTGTGGTTGCTGGGCCAGGGGCTTCTGTAAGTGTCGGCATCTCCTCCTGCTACCATGTGACGATGCATCGCCATGACAATGCAAAGTCAATGAGCCACGTCGCCATGACAACGCAACGTCACATGACGTGAGGGCGGGCAAGAGGCCCCGTGCATCACGTGACATCATCACATGACGCGACACGTTGCCGCAGGAGGAGATGCTGGCTTCGGCCTCGTTCAGGGTGCTGGCTTCGGAGGGAGGGCGTGCTGACGTGCTTGCTGCAGTGAGAAACAAAGTATTCAATTTGAATACTTGTTGTCAGGGTAGCAACTGCCCTGCCTCCGAAGCCAGGAGTTGACGCTGACGACAGTTTCAGTAAACGAAAATTTCGTTTTTTGGAACTGCAGCAGCGTCACAGGGACCCAGGCAGCCAATGAAATCATTCTTCAGAATGATTTCAAGACTGCAACACTGATCCCTGCTCTCTGTCTGTGACCGGGAGGATTAGCATGTGACGTCAAAGACACGCCCACTGAACGACAGAACGCTGGGGCTGTCGGCAGGGGATGATCGGACGTCTCCTACAAAAGTAACGCGCACTCTCGCGGACGCGCGCCCTCCATATCCCAAAGCAGGCACCCTGAACGAGCCCTTCGGAGCAGAACGCCCCGCCAAACTCCCTCTGCACCGGCCCCGCCAAACTCTGTCTCTATTTCCCTCTCTTCCGCTAAAACCCTAGTTCCGGTTCTAGATCTCAGTGTTGTGAAATTTCACAGGTTCCTGCACTATCCAAGACTGATTGCGCTATTTTTTTTTAGCTATTTAAAGCTTAGAGAAATATCTCACGAAACGGCAACATTTGTACAAAAAGGCGCGAAAAATGTAGCGATCACATTTGGGACAGTTTCGTAAGTCTCTACTGCGGCTTGAACATATTACAAATGACTTGCTAAATTTCCATAACATTACCCCACATACCTCAAGCAATGTGAAAGCCAAACTATGAACACCAGTATATTACCTTTTACAGTAAAAGGTGCAATCTATAAAAATATATTTTTTTGGGTGATGCTTTTTGTATAGAGATTGTTTCATTTATTGCTTCAGAGAGGTATCTGCTAATTACTTTTAGATGTTTATTTTTCGAGGGGTGGTGGGGAGTGTAAAAATAGATACTGTTCCACCTCCTCAGAAATAATTTTTCTGGCGTTGAGTTGTTAAGTGCATAGTATTATACGATTTTTAACAAATAAGGTCAAAATGAAAATGCATATTTTTAAGAATGCTTAGAATCCGTGTGTATTCTCATAGTGTTCTTTTACGAGATGGCACCATTAATTCACCATTAAGATATTGTCCATGTAACTCTTACTCAAAGATGAGCAAAATAAACTAACGTGGATTTAAACAACCAGGATGCACCGGCACTCACGTTCCTGGTAAGTGTCTCAGGAACCAGTGGGCCGCCGGAGCCTAATTTAACACGGTTCAGCTCCCGGAATTCCCTGCTTCCCACCAATGTTAAAAACAAAAAAGGGGGAGCGGGGAACTACTACTTTCAAGTTTCTTACACTATTGTACACCTGTTGTGTCCTGTAACATCTTATTCCTTACTGCACTCAACAAAATAGTGTTATTGTTTGTTCAGTATGGCACTTTTAGTTTGTGTTACACTCTGGAAACTCTGCAAAACTCTGTCCGATACCCGTGGCCCTCATGTATCTGGATATTTGTAAAACAAATGTGTGTGCAAAAGAATTGACAATAAATAAAAATAAGTGAAAACACTGTAATACTGTTATTGTAATGCTGCATTATTAATGGTATCAAGTTTTACAACTTGTGGTTGCGGTTGTGCATCATTTATGAGGATTAAAGGATAAATGAGCAGGTGTTATGTTAGGAGGGCGTCACACACAATTGTGCATCCAGTCGTGTGTGTGTGTGTGTGTGTGTGTGTGTGTTGCCTCTGTTCAATACATTTTCTACAGAAGTCGGCATTGTGTGTACTAATTTGTTTGAAATCAGAATTTCCACCTAGCAATAAAAATAGGAAATGCATTATGGTAAAAGCATATGTCTCAGACATGGTCTAGTGCAGGGGTGCGGAGACTGGGGGGCGTGAGATTTTCTGGGTGAGGCGCTGCGCTTACAGAGGCCCCGCGCTCTTCTCCAAAGCATTTCAATTAAATGTCGGGGGGCTGCCCGAGGCCTCTGTAAGTTCTGTTATCTTGTTTCAGACGGCGCGTCACCATTGCAACGCGATGTCACATGACCCTGTGGCAAAACAGAAAGAGAATCCATGCGCTTCTCCCTTTGGGATAGCAATCAATGGGAAATTTGTATATATATGTATGGTGTAAATACCTATAAGAAAAAAGATCAACGGATCAAAGGATCTATACCAAAAGTCTCCTTTTTTCTTATAGGTATTTACACCATACATATATATACACATTCCCCATTGATTGCTATCCCAAAGGGAGAAGCGCAGGGATTCTCTTTCTGTTTTGCACATTTGTATGGTCAATTCCTTCACTAGCTGCATGCTCCTTATACAGAGAAGCGCAGTAATTATATTTGTTTTAAATGACCCTGTGGCGTCATTTGACTCCGGAGACAAGGTAAGAGATGAAGGGGAGGAGGGGGGGGGGGGGGGGGAAGTTTGTGCACCCCTGGTTTAATACATGGTTTAGTGTACAACAAAACAGATTTTTACAAATACAGCATCAAGGCACATACTGTACATTGGCCTTACAAATCTGTGAGCTCAATGACACACAAACAATGTTTCACTTTTCGGAGCTCAGGACAATGGCAACTGCTGAATGTAGATATTGTTGGCACTATAGCATGATGTCAGCATTTATAGCATGAGTAACAGTGTAGCGACTATTCAGTTTCCCTGCGCTTCGGTGTCCTGTTGCAGCCTAAAAGTTATTGCAGCAGGGGTGGGCAACTCGAGTGCTCAAGGGCCACCAACAAGTCAGCTTTTCAGGATATCCCTGCTTCAGCATTGGTGGCTCAGTTCGACTGAGCCACTGAGTCACCTGTGCTGAAGCAGGGATATCCTGAAAACCTGACCTGTTGGTGGCCATTGAGGACTGGAGTTGCTCACCCCTGTATCAGTGAAGAGGAGACCGCTGCACAGGATTGTGCAATTCACCATCTTTGTGCCGTATTTATTTTACCTTGGCATAGGTACACAAAACATGTTTTGGGGTGATACCGCTGTAACGTTGTGTGTTTTTTTTTGTTTCGGACCTACGCAATGTTAAAATACTGTAAATACACCACAGGAAACGGATGTGATCGGTCGCTTCCTTTCAACTTCAATCAGCACACAATGTCAGCACTCTCTTCTTCATTAAAACATAAATCGTTACTAAAAACCCCGTTAATAGCCTCATTATGGCTGCACATAGAAACACCAATAGCACAAAACAACACTGCCCAATGTTTCAGGAGAACATCTCCCCGCCCCCCCCCCCCCCTTTCCCGCACCACTTCCTTAGGTGCTAACAAGACGCTGGCTCACTATCTCGGCTGTATATACGTGGATAGACATGTGTGGCGTTTTGATGTGTTTTGCTTTATGTTCTTTTTGTTAAATGGGATGTTTTATTGAAGAGTTTCAAAACGTCATAGGTTAAGTTTGATTTTAGTGCAAATATGGCGGAGATAACAAGCAGGTGTCTTTAATACCTTTTTATGCAGAAGAATTCGGGAACTGGGGGTCCTCTCATTGATAGTAATGTAGTATTTTCATCAGGAGAATAATTACAACTTTTAATATCCAAACCTGCGAGAGAAGAAAGGTCAGCGAAGGGATTTTCCGGACTATGAAGACCAGAAAAGAACTGTATGGCCCAGTGGTTAGATACCTCTGGTCGGTGGTTAGGTAGCGCTGGTCGGTGGTTAGATTGCGCTAGTTGGTGGTTAGATAGTGCTGGTTGGTGGTTAGATAGCGCTGGTCGGTGGTAAAATAGCGCTGGTCGGCGGTTAGATAGTGCTGGACAGTGGTTAGGTAGCACTAGTCGGTGGTTTGATAGCGCTGGTTGGTGGTTAGATAGCGCTGGTTGGTTGTTAGATAATGCTGGTCGGCGGTTAGGTAGCGCTGGTCAGTGGTTAGCGCTAGTCGGTGGTTAGATAGCGCTGGTCAGTGGTTAGCGCTAGTCGGTGGTTAGATAGTGCTGGTCGGTGGTTAGATAGCGCTGGTCGGTGGTTAGATAGCGCTGGTCGTGGTTAGATATCGCTGGTCGGTGGTTAGATATCGCTGGTCGTGGTTAGATATCGCTGGTCGGTGGTTATATAGCGCTGGTCATGGTTAGATATCACTGGTCGGTGGTTAGATATCGCTGGTCGTGGTTAGATATCGCTGGTCGGTGGTTAGATATCGCTGGTCGGTGGTTAGATAGCGCTGGTCGTGGTTAGATAGCGCTGGTCGGTGGTTAGATAGCGCGGTCGTGGGTTAGATAGCATTGGGCGGTGGTTAGGTACCGTGGTCGGTGGTTAGGGTACCGCTTGGTCAGTGGTTAGATAGTGCTTGCCAGTAGTAAGATAGCAATGGTACGGTGGTTAGATAGCGCTGGTCAGTGGTTAGATATAACTGGTCGGTGGTTAGATATCGCTGGTCGTGGTTAGATATCGCTGGTCGTGGGGATATAGCGCTGGTCATGGTTATAGATATCACTGGTCGGTGGTTAGATATCGCTGGGTGGTTAGATATCCTGGTCGGTGGTTATATATCGCTGGTCGGTGGGTAGATTAGCGTGGTCATGGTTACGATAGCGCTGGGTCGGTGGTTAGTATATCGCTGGATGGTGGTTAGATAGCGCTTGGTTCGGGGTTAGATAGCGCTGGTCGTGTTAGATAGCGCTGGTCGGTGGTTAGATAGCGCTGGGTCGGTGTTTAGATATGCTGACGTCGGTTAGATAGCTGGTCGGTGGTTAGTACCGGCTGGTCGGGTGGTTAGATAGCGCTGGTCGGTGGGTAGGTACCGATGGTCAGTTGTTAGTAGTGCTTGCCAGTAGTAAGATAGAACTGGTCGGTGGTTAGATAGCGCTGGTCAGTGGTTGATAGCGCGGGTCGGTGGTTAGATAGCGTGGTCGGTGGTAGATAGCGCTGGTCAGTGGGTTAGCGCTGTCTGGTCAGTGGTTAGATAGCGTGGTCGGTGGTTAGATAGCGCTGGTCGTGTGGTTAGATAGCGCTGGTCGGTGGTGTAGATAGCGCGGTCGGTGGTTAGATAGCGCTGGTCGGTGGTTAGATAGCGATGGTCGGTGGTTTAGGTAGCGCTGGTCGTGGTTAGATGCGCTGGTGGTGGTTAGGTACCGTGGTCAGTGGTTAGATAGCGCTGCCAGTAGTTAGATAGCGTGGCGGGTGGTTAGATACCATGGTCAGTGGTTAGATAGCGCTGGTCGTGGTTAGGTACGCTTGTGTAGTGGTTAGATAGGCACTTGCCAGTAGTTAGATAGCGCTGTCGGTGGTTAGATAGCTGGTCGGTGGTTAGATAGCGCTGGTCGTTGTTAGATAGATAGCGCGTGCAGTGGGTAGATAGCGTGGTCGGTGGTTCTTTAAACACAAATTCTGCAACATTCTTCATACTGACTTCATGAAAAGCAGGTTTACAATGGAACTGCTGAACCACAAAACCGTTGGCTATCAAATCCGATACTCTCAGAGGTATACTAGGTCATCTATACATTGGCTAATGGGCAGACTAAGTGGATCAAGTGGTTCTTATCTGATGTCAAATTCCATGTTTATACGTCTTTAATTGAGCTAGGAATGGGAGGAATGGATCATACATTGAGGTAAAATTATTTTTCTTATTTAATTAAGAAACGTTGCAGTAAAAGATTGTCTAACAGTGCACTGCCGCCACTATCTGCATGGGGATGACAATACTTTTAAAGCATAAATCTACATGTGTTTCTGGGTATATTTATTATTTTTAAATGTTTTACCAGGAAAAATACATTGAGAGTTACCTCTGGTTTTCAAATGTGTCCCGGGCACAGAGTTATGATGACAATACATGGTACATTAAATGAACAGAGGTTACACGTTATATATTTACAAACATTTCACGGCAGGGGATCGAGCACCAGTGCATAACAAGTAACGCTAATGGTGAGTGCAAGCTCTTTTTGTTTTTTTGGACATGTCTGTAGAAGACAGAAATCATAAAAGCAAACTGCAAAGAGAATTGACTTAGTGGACCAGTAGCCTTTGCTATATAATGGGTCTGCAACGAAAATATATTATATATATAGATACTATATATATATATAGATATATAATATATATATATATATATATATAATATATATATCAAAGAAATAGGACAGTGAACCAGATTCCCATGAAGTGGCTGACATAGTGTTACAGGTTTTCTGGCAGGATTTCTCTCCTCATTTCTTAAAGGCAGAGAGACCAGATACCAAATAATGTAACGTTTTGTGATGATTGTTTCCCCCAATGTAATTTTTGGGTCAGTGTAATGTTTTACAAGAATGGTTGAAGATGCCTCAGTAGTCGCTTAGGTAACACCCTACTTGCCATGCTTAGAGGCGGCAAGGACATACAGTATTTTGTGACTGTTTTACATATATTGCTATCTTCATTAAGTAAATTGCTATCAAAATAAGCCGTTATATGCCATAAAAGCTCGTTTTATCCCTTCCATTTTAACATTCAGATGGAATAATTTTCCATTTTAATTCTGACAAAATACTCCATCTGTATCAATGATTAAGAATGAATAAAGTTATTCAAGACTGACTCTTAGTTACATCAGTTTGAAAAATGGAGCACATTCTTCACCCTGATGTTCCTCTTATCTGCCATAGGAACTTTCTTAACTGGTGGCTGAGAAAATAAAACTGCCTGCAAGCAATGCTCCTTTCCAAACAGGCAAATAAGGGTGGGGGTAGCCGTGTCGGTCCTTTTTCCATGTAGTACAAAGAGGTAGGAAGTTGATTGTTACAAGCTCTTGAACCTTTCATACCCAATGACGGACGTGAGAGGTTTGAAAGCTTGTAAAATATCAACGACTGTTGGTCCAATAAAAAATAGTCTACCCCCACTCCGTCTCCCTCCTTTCAAAACAGGGGGTAGGACATGGCATCATCAGGTGTCTCTTTGATTATTCAGCAATTGAAATGTGGTGCCAGCCCTCGGGAAATGCTGGGAAGGTCACTGTCACATGTCTCTCAGGGTTCTCAAGCATGTCCTTTTGTGCATGAAGCCCATTGAAATGACAACCAGAAAGTGGAAGTGGTCTGTTTTTAAAGGAAGACAAGGGGAGGGGGGCTACAGGTAGTGAGAGAGCTCAAAAGTATGCAGTGACGGTAGAATTCTTCTCAGCATCTGGTTAGTGCTAGAGCTGCTGCCCAGATCTGCAGAGGTTGTGGTCTTGATCTTGTTGGGCCTGACACGTAGTACCCACTTTTGAGCAGGGGGTCTCCCACTAGTTGTTTGCAGTGAATATATATATCAACTCAGTTCTCCCCTTCCCGCCTCTCTGGAGGGAGCTAGCATCACCTACTTAAGATTTACAGTGGCGAGAAGATTTGGTGCTAGTTGTTTGAAGAAGCAGTTTGGCCTTTTGCACTTACGGAGCTACTAGAATTTCATCAAAAATGCAAGTTTCAGCCTTTTTGAAATGAAACTTCTTTACCGGCAACTACCACATGAACATTTCTCTGGCATAAAATGCCTTGATGGTGATGGAAGTACAGTCCTGGAAATGACGTCACTGCTGGCAGAAAAGGCCATTAGCGACGTCAGTGTTGTCCGCTCCCACCAGTCACGGAGAGGGACAACCCACAACGTTCTGTGCCCGGCTCACCCGAGATCTCCTCCTCTTCGGACGAGGGGGTCCCCGAGTGCATCAGGGGAGGAAAAGGGGGGAGTTGCTCCAGGCGCGGGGTACTTGAATAGTCTCGTGTCTGGTAATGAGGAGTAAGGAGGCGGGGTGGGTTCCCTGGTGACAACACACACACTCTCCCCCCGTAACCGAGCACACATATTCATTGTGCCCCGGCTCCCCCGAGATCTCCTCTTCGCCCAGGAGATGCGCCATGTCCCCGCAGCTACCGTGCGGAGAGAAGGGGGGGAGAGGGGGGTCTGGGAGAGCCTGCGGGACATTGGCGAGCGCACACCTCACCCTAGCGCCACACCTTGTGAGGCCGACACACAGTCACACAGTGTACACACACAGTGACAACACACACTGACTCACATAGAACTGGACACACCACAGTGACAATACAGACGTTGCACCACATAATGCTACACGCACACACACTGACCGACGCGCGCGCGCACACAGGATTACGCGTGGACACAGTGACTGACGCGCCACACCATACAGGATGCTCACACACGGTATTCACAGTACTATGACAAATAGCAGTGCAAATAGCCAAAATGCGTTCTAAGTCAAACTTCTTTGCATTTTGGAACTGAAATTGTGTTTGATTTTTATTTAAAAAGCATCACCATCACAAACAAATTTGCTGTTAAAAACAGTGACAAAAGACAAGACGTTTCTTTACAATGCACGTGCTAGGCACGCACTTATTTTTTTTTTTGGTCAATCCGCAGCTACTACAATATCCCCTAAGTGGTAAAGAAAGTGTGGGGAGTTTCTTACCTATACAATTAATGCAAGTATTTTTTTCTTCGCCCCAATGAAATAACCCAGAGAGTGAACACCTTCCAATCTCTCTGCTGACACAGGTGGGCCCCTCTATACAGAGTCAGGTCACCCATACACCCAGTCACCCACCCACACAGTCATGTCACCCACCCAGGTCAGTCAGTCACCCCAACAGATTCCACACACACACACTAGTCACGTGCACACACACCACACAGGTCACGTGCGCACACACCACAAACAAACAAACAAACAAACAAACAGAATCACACCCCATACCATTCACAGTGTCACACGTCACACACTCACAACAACACACACAATCACAGTGTAGTATAAATATAGAAGTGCAAATAGCTAAAAAAAAAAAAAAAGGTGGTGGGGGGTGAAGATGAAATAGTTCCGTGGCTAGTTTATCCTCCTTCCATTGATTCTTTGTTGACTTTGCTATGGTCTCCTACCTTGATTCCCCGCCTTCCTCTTTTTTCCTTCTCGTCTGACCTACGGCATCTTCATCATCTCTTGTGTCTCATGCATGTTTTTATATTTGTGGTCCTTGTCTTCCACCCCGCTCCCCTACTTCTCTTCCTTTTACTCTGCTCCCCTCCTTTCCCTCCGTCCGACCCCTGGTGACCCCATTATCTCCATTGACTCGTTATAGCTCTCTAGCCCTTTTCTCTTTTAACTTTTCAATCTATTCCCCATTGTTGCCACTTTGTTTTTTACCCCTGCCCATTCTTGAGTTCCTTCTCTCCTCACCCCTCGGTTACTCCCTCTGCCTATTTCCGTTCTTTATTGTTGTCAACCTCTCCGCAACTTAGTTTCCTGTCTAGTTGCTGGTTTATGTGTTCTCAACTCATCGCTATGTTTTGACTTCCGCCTATGGCCTGTCCTCACCTTCCTCCCTATCGGCTTTATCCTCTCACCGTATTCCCGGCTCACCCTCCCCGATTCCTCTCTTTTCTTCTCGATAGTCCCGCTTCTCCTATTTTTCGCTCCATGCCGTATCCCCTCTCGCTCTCGTAATCTCCTCTCCTTCCGGGTTACAGTTTCTAAGTTGTTCACTTGTCCTTGTTCTGTATTCGCTTTCATAATGCTTCCCTGCCTCTTTCACCCACACCGCTCCCCCTATGATTCTCCCCTCACGGTTTTATTCCATCTGTTACACGTGTGCTTACTTTCGCGACCACTTATTGTCCTGATTTTTTCGCGTTCTCTTCTTTTTTTGCGTCTCGCCCTTAATTCCCCTCCTGATCCCTTATCTTCTTTTTCCTCCCGCCGTAGTCTCATCCCCGAGGGCGTTCCCTTTCCCCTTTTCTCCCCCCTTCTCTTCCCCCCCCCCCCCCCCTTGCCTATAACCCTTTCCCCCCGCTCTTCGATCTCTTGGCTCTTCTTTTCACCCGTTCTTACAAGTGGCACCTTCGTTATTATTCTTTCCCCGGCTTTTTTTCCCGTACCCATTCCCGCCCTCAACTTCCTCTCCTATCACCGCTCTTTCTTTCCTATTCCCACATCGTCACTCCTTGTCTCCACAGTACTTCCCCCTCGCCATCTTGCTTTTCCCTTATTCTGGTGCCTTGCCCCGACCTCCGCCTTTCCGCCTACCTCTATCTGCTTCATTCTCTTCCTTCCCTTTGATTCTTGCCCCTCTTCTTTCCTTCTTTTCCTCCTCAGCTCCCTTGTTTCATGCTTCTTCTTCTCGGATATTGGTTCTTCTTGTTCCCATGCCCCCCTTACTCCCTGTCCCCTTTCTTCGCCGTTACTACCCCCCGCCCCCCCCCTTTACACTACCACGGTTTTGTGTTTCTATATCTCACTCTCTCCTCCTCTTTTCACTTGCTCCTATCTCGTTTCTTCTAAGTTTTCACATTTTTCCTTGTAGTTCTTACCCTCCATGCCCCCGCTCCTCCCTACCTATTTACTCCCTCTGTCTCCTACACTTACTCTACTTTCGTGTCCTATCTTGCTTTACTCTTTTCTCACCTTTCCTATACTACTTCCACAGACACCTTTTATCTTTCGTTCTTTTTGTCTTCTTCTTCTCAGTGGCCTTTCCTCCACAAAGCTTTCTGGTTTTCTCTCTTTGCTTCCGCTATTCCAACTCGGCCTACCTCTTAGAAGATGCCTCTTCTCGCCCACTTCTTTTCCCTCTCTTCCCTGCCTCTGCTGATTTTTCTCCATTTTCGTTCTTTGATTTTCGCTTTTGTGTGTGCAGAGCACGCACTTTCTAAGTGAAACTTCTTGTGTTTGTCACTGAAATTGTGTTTTGATTTTTAATAATCAACAGCCACTGTAACAGGGAACTTCTCACTGTTTGGCGATAACTACTCTAAATCCAGCAGTGTGCTGGTGAATTGCACACAGGCAAGCAACCAGACTCCATCAGCTGCTGATGGACTCTGAAGAAAAACCTGATGGAGAAACAGGAGGAGAGATTTCCTTAGCTCACATTTGGGCTGACAGACAGGAAGGAGAGAGAGCAGAGATATGCTTGCACAAGCTCCACAATGTCTTGAGCCACAAAAGGACGAACCAACCCTTGTGCTGAGCTCAGACACCCCCCCGCACCCTCCTTGTCCTGGGACACAGAGCACACAGAACCTGCCAGCGAGC
Organism: Ascaphus truei; assembly: GCA_036426205.1. Taxonomy (NCBI): domain Eukaryota; kingdom Metazoa; phylum Chordata; class Amphibia; order Anura; family Ascaphidae; genus Ascaphus; species Ascaphus truei. The sequence continues at coordinate 29,663,002 of CM071573.1, forward strand.
TACAGGAGGGCAACCTGCTTAAGGGAACACACCTCCTGAGAACTTTTGGGGTGCTAGGATCGGTTAATGGAATATCCCTCCAGTCTGACAGATAGGTTGGAGGAAGTAAGTCACAGCCCTTTACAAAGCGGCTAGGGGTTGTTATTTGTTGTTTTGTCTGTTTTGCAGGGATACAAGGACAACAGGCTCAAGACGCCAAGATATAATTTCCCGCTAATCGGTCTCACATTAGTATATGTACCTCTGCAACACATCTCTTACAAGCCCATCACAAATTACAATCGGTGTCAAAACAGGGACTAAACGACAAAGGTAAGGTTCCCGCGCTGTCTTCATTGCTCTTTTTTTTCGCCCCCCGGTCCCTTCGCTTAATGTCCTCCCATTGCTAGTATTACTCCTCTTTTCCTGACCGCCCTCCTTTGGGCTGAGAATTCTCAGCCTCCAACCACCCAATCAACCTCGCAGAAAACACCACCAAAACCAAAAACCACACTCTCTATCCTCAAATAACACACTTACAAGGCACGCACCGTCAATCCTTCCCCCACCCCTTTCTCTTCTCTTACTCCTTAGCTCCGAGGGCTGCTCGTCCTCTTACTCCGTCCTCCTACTCTTAATCCTTCTTTGTGTTATTTTGAACAACAGTTACTCCCATTTCTCTGAACACCCCAAACACAACCCTAATCACCCCAGTTATACCACTAAAACAAACCTCTACAACCACCACGCCCAACACACCAAACACAAAAAACATAACTCCCCCCGCCCCCCCACCCTCCCACACCCGGAACACACCCGCAACATCCCTTGAACCAATCCTTCTTTGCCTCTTCCCCGTTCCTCCTCCTCCCTCTCTTTTTCCACTCTTTTTTTTCTTTTTTTCTCTTGTCATGATCCGTTCTTGTTTTTCCCTCTCCATCGTTGCTCTCTTTCCTTCCCCTGCCTTTGTCTTACTAGCCCATCGACCCTCCCTTATTTTTGTTTCGTAACACTCTCTATCCCCCATCTCCTCTGTTTTTTCGCATTTTGCCTCTTTCTGACTCTTCTACTTCCTATCTCCTCCTTTGGTTTTTTGACTTCTTGCGTCGTTTATGTTTTTCTTTTCATCTGCCGATAACCCTCTACACCGCTCCTTCCCTTCCCTTACCCGGATGTCCCTCCCCTAACACATCATACACCCCCCCTCAACAATTGCAACACCACCGATGGCGAGAGACTAAAAACCTCATCAGCGCCATCGCTTGCGTTTCTTTTGTCGTTCGTCACGTCTTTCTTGCTGTCCCCCTTCACATTTGACAACTTCACCATAGCACCTATCTCTTCGTTTCTTCTTTTTTGTTTTCCATTCCCTGTTTTCCTTTGTCTTCTTGCGCCGTATATTTCGTCTATCTCGACTTTTTGCTGGGTTTTGATGTTCCTTTCTGCAATCAGATTTTCCACCTCCCCGCAATCGAACACAAGAAAAACCACCCGAAAAAAATTGCCCCCCTCCCCAACCACCACCTCTGCCAACACAAACCCCCCCCCAACCAACCCCCCCAGCCCGATTAAAAGCACACAACATTGCCGGGCCGCCCCCACTTTGTCAACCAGCCGCCACACACCCCTATCTCTTTTCTCACCCAACCACTGGCACACTCCCCTTTACCGGTTGTCACCAAAAACAAAAACCGACAGAGTCTCAAAAAAAACGCCCAACACATAAACAAACAAGCTGTTGCCACAACAAAACAATAACCAACACACGACAGCCGCAAATCCAACTACGGCAATTCCCAATCTACCCTAGTATATCTTTCTATCCCCACCCCACTCGCAGTAGTTCATGTGAGGGCCAGAGAGAATTAATGATTATAGACCATTTCCCTTTCTGTTGGCCTCAGTTAATCCAAATGGCGCTGAAAAGTAAAAAACAAGTGATAAACCGGACATCCATTAACGCAGATAAACAGTAAGATTTTAACGTTCAGTCGAAGTTACATGTTCAGGGCACATCAGTGACCGCAAATATTTATTTCATTAGGATAAGGTGCCAGGTCAGTGTAATTGGGTGTAACCTCTTCCGGGTCCTTGGGGGTGCATTGTTTGTAATCAGGGGATAAATGCACACAAATCGTACAACTCACCAAGAAGATCCAGAAGGACAGGTTCTGAAACAACGGCCAATGATGCTTGGTGTTGTGCTTGGAAACTGACGAGAGATGAGATGCACGGCATTGCTAGGTATTCCGCCAATTGAGGGTGCCCAACTCCTGTCCTCAACGACCACCAAAAAGGTCAGGTTTTCAGGGTATCACCTTCAGCACTGGTGCCTCAATCGTCCCGCTCAGCAAGGGGGCTCAATCATTGGCTCAGTTCTTTGACTGAGCCAAGGATTAAGCCACCTGTGTAATGAAGCAGGGATATCCTTAAACCATGAACACGTTGGGGCCCTTGAGGACGGGATGTTGCCAAGTCGGGTTCAACATGTGAGAGTGATCTGATCATCATTAAAGGAGCATCTAAAATGTAAAAATCCCGAGATCCCCTTGTTGCAGGGAATGTGGCGCCGGTGGTAGGTATTGTCCCCTCCAGGGGAGGAAACAAAATGGAGTCTTAAATCTCCCGTTGTCCACGCGGGCCAGTAGGAAGCCGCAACAACATCATCCATTTGGCTTGTGACTGGCCTGGGTCTATGATGCAGGGGATTGAAACCTGCATGAAGTAGAGAAGGCCAACCTGCATGAAGTGTGGCAGCACCTTCTCTGGTAAGTTTAAATTAATGCGGTCAGGCTCCAGGACACTCGCCTTCTAAACATTTAACAAAATAGAGGGAACGGTGGTGGTTATAGTCTATCTTTTAAAATCTGGTTTGCTGTAGTAGACACTTCAGGCAGTTTAAAAATGTAGTGTCTGGGGAGCACCAAAAATGTAGCTTCTCCCAGGAGCCCAGTGCAGCCTGAGGGTCACTATGGTAATCTAGGAGAAACTTTTTAGCAATTAAGAAAACCAAAAAAAAAAATCATTTAACCTCCCCCACACAATAAAAGAGATAGGAGATATCAGCGGGAGGGGACATTTGATCATGGCCGTTTCGATCGGGACTAACTGACTGCCAGCGGTGGCCGCAGAGGGACGCCACCGTAGCCCGATCTGCCGCGGGACACTCGAAGTCGATTCCGAGTCTGGATGAAGGGAAGTTTTAGCAGTTAGGGGGTTAACTTTAGGGCTTTTAGCGAATAGGGTAGGGGGTTTAAGGTAAGGGCTTAGGGTAGGGTTTCAGGCTAATGGGTTAAGGTTATAGGGTAGCGGGTAGCATTAGGGGTTAAGATTAGGGATTTTTAGGGTAGGGGTTAAGCTTAGGCACTTAACTTGGTGACAAAACGAGTCGCCACGATGTGAACCGATGCTCAGTGAG
>CM071573.1:29667783-29795283 GCA_036426205.1 Ascaphus truei
TACTGTACCAGTGTCTTACCTACTGTACCAGTGTCTTACCTACTGTATCAGTGTCTTACCTACTGTACCAGTGTCTTACCTACTGTATCAGTGTCTTACCTACTGTACCAGTGTCTTACCTACTGTATCTGTGTCTTACCTACTGTATCAGTGTCTTACCTACTGTACCAGTGTCTTACCTAATGCAGCGGTGCGCAAACTGTGGGGCGCGACCCCCAGGGGGGGCGCGACACTGCCGACGGGGGGCGCGGGGTTTACAAAGGCCGGGGGAGCTTAAGTGCCGGGGGAGCTGCAGGGCCTTTGTAAACCTAACTTACCGTGGCTCCGGCGGCTTCCTCCCTGCGTCGCCATGGCAACGCGGCGTCAAAATGACGCTGCGAGGTCATGTGACGTCACGTTGCTATGGCAACGTGACGTCATTACGCCGGAGCGCGGGTAAGTTGGGGTTGGGGGGGGCGCGGGAGTGAGGGGACAGCCGTCAGGGGGGCGCAGGGAAAAAAGTTTGCGCCCCCCTGACCTACTGTATCGGTGTCTTAAATACTGTACCAGTGTCTTACCTACTGTATCGGTGTCTTACCTACTGTACCAGTGTCTTACCTACCGCTTCTAGGAGAAGGGAAGTTTTAGCAGTTAGGGGGTTAACTTTAGGGCTTTTAGCGAATAGGGTAGGGGGTTTAAGGTAAGGGCTTAGGGTAGGGTTTCAGGCTAATGGGTTAAGGTTATAGGGTAGCGGGTAGCATTAGGGGTTAAGATTAGGGATTTTTAGGGTAGGGGTTAAGCTTAGGCACTTACCTTGGTGACAAAACGAGTCGCCACGATGTGAACCGATGCTCAGTGAGCAAGACACCAGCATTACATGAGTGCAAGTTATATGGGTTTCTTGGGGTAGGTTGCTGCTTTAATACATGTTACTTCCTGTCAATATCCTGATTTGGCCTCACTGGGGGAGCCGTTCTAAGAAGCAATAGGAGAAGTTGCTGCAGAGTTACTGTACATTGATGTACCCACAGAGATCAATATATCAAGGCAAACAAATTGCTAATGCACACAACAAAATTGCTTTCAATGTGATTTTTCTTTCTTTTGATTTTTGTTGCTTTGATACATAGATCTCAGTTACAAAGATAAGCACTTCCAGGTTCATGTCAATCAGCTTTAGAAACATACCAACCTACTCCAAATGCACCTTTCACTCTCAGTAACTTTTAGCTCCTGAGTCCTCCTTACCTACTGTACCAGTGTCTTACCTACTGTACCAGTGTCTTACCTACTGTACCAGTGTCTTACCTACTCTACCAATGTCTTACCTACTGTACCTGTCTTACCTTCTGTACCTGTGTCTAACCTACTGTACCAGTGTCTAACCTACTGTACCAGTGTCTTACCTACTGTACCAGTGTCTTACCTACTGTACCAGTGTCTAACCTACTGTACCGGTCTAACTACTGTACAGTGTCTTACCTACTGTACCAGTGTCTAACCTACTGTACCAGTGTCTAACCTACTGTACCAGTGTCTTACCTACTGTACCAGTGTCTTACCTACTGTATCGGTGTCTTACCTACTGTACCAGTGTCTTACCTACTGTATCGGCGTCTTACCTACTGTATCTGTGTCTTACCTACTGTACCAGTGTCTTACCTACTGTACCAGTGTCTTACCTACTGTATCAGCGTCTTACCTGCTGTATCGGTGTCTTACCTACTGTATCGGCGTCTTACCTGCTGTATCGGTGTCTTACCTACTGTATCGGTGTATATTAATGTTATTTTATTGTTAACATTCTCACAATGCAATGCTGAATATATTGGAGCAATGCAGATGATAATAATAATTTTAAAAAAATAATAATATTGTTATCTGGGATGCATGTCTTGTACCTTGCAGTTATTTGTCTCTATTTTCTTTTTGTGTCATCATTAAAAATAATTTTTAAGAAACCATTAGTTTATCTAAAAAAATTAATTTAAAAAAAGACTTGTTTAATACGAATTAAACCGAGAAGAACAACCCTTACATGTAACCCAGCCACTGAAAGACCGGATAATTTTCCACTGACACACTGCACAGCTTGAAAACCAGACCAACGTTGAGTTAGGAGCCAATGATTGAGCCACCTGTGCTGAAGCAGGGATATCCTGAAAACCTGACCTGTTGGTGGCCCTTGAGGACAGGAGTTGGCCTCCTCTGAGTTATGTGATTTGCCTTCTCTACCAGTTCTAAATTGGAAGCAGTGCCCTCTGTAAGGGTTTGCTACCAAAAACCATTTCTCTTTGGCCCCTGCTTACTCTCTTAGAAGTATAACTGCTTTTCCCAATACCATCATTAGTTGCAGTCAGGGCAGCCTTCCTATGAGCCTCATTGTGTTCTTAGCTCTTGTGGACCTCTGGGAGCTCAGGCAGATAAATTCAGAGCAACACGGCTGTCGGACCATGCAGCTGTGCTCACCGTTCCTTAATGACTTCTCTGTTCCAATTATAATGAGAATAATACATTGACCCATGGCTTGAAATATAAAAACAGGCAGCAGCTTTCCTCGCATAACACACCTGTGGAGTAAAGGAAGCAAAGCAATTCTTGTTTAAAATGCAAATGGATCTTCTGCGGCGCACACGACGTGCTGTCTGTGTGACACAATCATGCAAATCAAATCACCCCAGCCTCCCCCGTCCCGGATAATAATGCAGGCTGCATGCTGGGGATGTTATTGTTCTTTAATGACATTGTTTACAGAGGAAGTGATCTTTGGGTTAACCCAGGGGTTCTCAACTCCGGTGCTCAAGAACCCCCGACAGATCAAGTTTTCAGGATATCCCTGCTTCAGCACAGGTGGCTCAATCCGTCCCTGCTTAAGCACAGGTGGATTGATTGAGCCACCTGTGCTGAAGCTGGGATATCCTTAAAACCTGACCTGTTGGGGGGGGGGGGGGGTCTTGAGGACTGCAGTTGAAAACCCCTGGATTGAACCTTTTATCGAATAAATGACATTACTTTCTTAGCCCCCGTGCTGAAGGTCTCTACGGCAGCAAAGAGATAGTTTTAATGCTAGTCTGTTTGCCTCCAGAATATATTAATTGGGATATTGGCTTTAATTGCTCAAACAGTTTGATTTGGTTTAAAGCGGAAATCCAAGCCATTTTTTATTTTTACATTGGTTTGGAGCCGGGGTTCTCCGGAGCTGAACCCCATTTATTTCAGATCAGGGGACCACCTGCTTCCGGAGATACTTAACTCCGCAGGGGGTGACGGTAGCTGCCCCACTCAGCTACCAGGGTTCACATTATGGACAAGTTTCCAAGCTCCCGCACCCTGCGGGCCAATAGGAATCTGTGACGTCATCAGGTTCGGCTTCCTATTGGCCCATGTGAAACGGGCTTTAAACTTTAATACCCAGCTAGCTCAGCCGGAGCTACCAGCACCCCCTTCGGAAGTAAGTAACCCCGGAAGCAAGGGGTCCCATGAGCTGAATGGTGTTCAACTCCGGAGACCCCCTGCTTCAAACCTGTTAAAAAAAAATTAAAACTGCATGATTTGAACCATTAAATTCACCATAACATTTTACAGAGCAGATTAACGCCAGATAGTTTCAAAATGTCTTGTTTTCTCCTTTGCGGTTTCACCCCCTTAGTACTTTTCCCTGTTTCCCAGTGCTGGAGAAGTGTTCCGCTCCATTCAGATAGGATGGAGATCTTAGCCAGTAGCAGGTTAACATCTTCATAACATATCAAAACATCACTTTGACAAACACAAAAGCTGATTTATTTTAAGGGTGATATTTCAACGAGCACGTTAAATTGGAGTGGCGTAAGCTGCGAGCATTTTCTGTCAGCTTTAACAATTGTGTCATAATTTAACAGGGTGCAAATTTAGGATCAAACGTGTAAGTGTAGAAAGAAAAAAAAAACACGAATTTCCTAATATTTATACAATACATATTGCTTTGGTTAGGCTAAGGCCCCGGTCTCTCCGCTGTAAAGCGCGCCCGCGCTTTTGGCGGCGCGTTCACCCGATTCCCCGGTCTGCAGCTCACTGCAGGAGGAGAGACCGGGGGGGGGGGCGTGGCGGAGGAGTGATGGGGGCGCGGCCATGATGCCACCCGGCAGGTTCGCCCTCATTGGCTGAACCGCCGGGGGGCGTGCCTAATTGCTCGACGCGAATCCTGCTCTCAATTCTATTGAGAGCAGGAGTAGCACTCGCGCGAGCGCTGCGGCCCCCCCTCGCAGCGGGCCCGGCGCCATTGCGGGGAGGGCTCTCGTGCGCGCAGCGCTGTAGTAGGCAGCGGGGGCAAGGCCTTAGGGGCAAGTTAGCAGCTCATAAGATTAAGAGAATATGAAGAGTTTTAGTGATTACAGTAAGTTATAAGCGGCTAACAGTCACTGCACGAAACGTTGTCACACCGATGCTTCTCCAAAGTCGAAAATTACCGTTTAACTCCCCAATAAGGAATGTAATTGGGGAGAAAAAATGAAGCACGGATAATTTTAAATCCCCAAAAATTAAGAGGGGTAAAAAAGTGGAACCTAATGTGTAGAACATAATATGGATAATATATTCCAGCATGACACAAACATTTGAAAATGAGACATTTAGAAAAGGTGCATTGAAATTGGTGTGATTTTGCATTTGATAGTTAATCCCTATTTTTATTACATTACCATGTATGTTATTATATATTTGCAAAAAAGCTCCATATTATACCATCATATTGTAAAACATAATAAAGCAAGCACGTTTTATTATTATAAATGTGAGAATAAAATCCAATGCTTAGATGAAATTAATTAACTTTACATGTACGGTAATGCTGCAAACAGCAGTTTTAGGCAGGATCGTTTTAAAACGTGGAGTTAAAAACAACCTAATTACATTTTTGATTGTGGATTTCTGCTATTGCTGACTAACACATACAGTATACTGTTCTTCATATTTCCACAATCTTTCTAACATCGAAAAAAATAATGACTATTTATTAGTGTCAGAGCTTTATGCATTTCTCTCCAGTCTGTGCCTATCTTATGATTGTATCTAACAGAGCATCTGCATTGCAAATAAGGATTGACAGTACTGTACTGTAATACTGTGAAGAGGAGTTTCACAATCTTGCTAGTACAGTAAGTTAATTGGAGTTAGTATTGTTATTTAAGGAGGAGAGAGACTTATCCTAGAAAGAATGATAGGATTTTATTAATGTCAATTTAAACATACTGCCTTGGAGAAAACTAGGTAGGTGTGTCGGCAGTTGGTAGCAGGTTACAATAGTCAAGGTGGGAGAGTATGAACATTTTAACATAAGTTAAAAGGTATTGTAGTTCAAAGTTCCAGAAGCCATATTGGTCCTGGAGAGATGTAAATTCATTTGAGGTTGTGATACAACCGAAGAGATCATCATGAGAGTTCTTAATAGATTCAAACATAGTATACAGAGGTTTCAAACCTCACAGGTCTATTCTTCAAGTAACACACATTCCCAGCACGCTCTAACTCCAACACCCACCACATTATATATATATTTATTTATGTCAATAAGAATGTACTGAGCATGGGCAATGTATACAAACAAAAGACAGGGGAGCCCAATGCTACATCCAATTGACAAAACATATAAAGTAATAAGTATAAAGTTGAAATACTTCAATAATAATAATAATATTTACTTGATTATTTAGTTAGTAGTGTGTGTTAATTTAGTTCCTGGCTGGTAACAGTTTTTTGGAGGTAAGTGGCCCCTCCTCCCAGAGCTCCCCCCTCCCACCTTTTTAGCTTGTTTGGTTCTAGCATTTTGCTGAATGGACAGGACTCACTGCAGTTGCTTCCCCTCATGCAGAGGTAACAGGAAGGGTTCACAGTGTAGTGTAGGACCTGCATTAATTTTGGTTTACCTTGACGTTGGTATGCAGGATTATGACGCTTTGGCCAAAGGATTTAACTAAATAACCAAGTAAATATTATTATTGAAGTATTTAAACTTTATACTTATTATTTTATATGTTTTGTCAATTGGATGTAGCATTGTGCACCCCTGTCTTTTGTTTGTATTCTTCAAGTTTCCTGACAATACACGTGAAGACGAGAACTGTGAGGTTTTGAAATCTTAGTAACTATAGTTTCATTTTTGAAGAAGTCCCATGCTTGTCTCTGTCATGGAAGAGCAGAACTTGTTCACTGGGATCAAGGCACCAGGCAGGACACAGGAGTCAAATAAAGTATTTTGATTCTGGCCGGAGCCAGCAGACACAGCACATATTCACCAACAGAGCTTACACTTGCATAGTCTCATTGCTTTCATTGAAAAGCATGGGAAACTGGGCGGCGACCGATCACAACACGGATGCTGTACCTGGGCCAATCACAGCACGAGGGCTTGCCTGGGTTGGCCAACACAGGCTGGGTGTGTGTGTGTGCGACTAAAACAACCCATGGGGCAGAGAGGAGCGGGGAGCAGGGATTTCTAACCAGCCAATCGGAACAGCGCTTACCGAGGCTTGCCAGGAACTATTCCCCAGGCCGGTCGGATTTCTCCTATGCTGGGATGGCACCTCTGGAGGTAGACAAAGGCTCTGCTTTCCGGACCAGTGTCTCCCACACACGAGCGCCGACCATGCCCCCCTCTCCCCTCCACCTTCTACCCCACACAGTCCCATCTTGCCGAGCGGAACCCCGGGTTCCTGAGTATGTAGGCTGAGTAAGGGAATATCAGCCCTGCATGTCCGGAGAACCCAGCAAGTAAATTTTTACACTTTAAAACTGTACATCTCTCAGGAATAAAGAATACATGGTTATAGGGTATGCAGGGGGGCTACAAAGTACATTTAAACAGGGTAGCTTTGCGGTCTTCGGGCCGGATGAGCCACAGAGAGACGGGAAGGGACCAGGGAATGGATGTACCATTTATTATGCTGGTCCCTGGGCCCCCTTCCGTCACAATCCCTTAACGGTATAACAACATACAAATAATATATATAATAGGGGGGGGGGGAAAGATATAGTAATTCTGAACAAATTTCATGTAACTATGTTTGGTCCTGCTTTACTGTGGTGGGGGCTGTGACGGTCGTGAGGGTTTGGCCCGGGATTAAAGGAGTTACACCCCAATTGGCCACCCTCTAACCTCACCAGGGAGACAAGGGGTTAACTGGGCTGAGGCCCAGACGTGTGATTTAACCCTTGTCATAACCTGAAAATGTATATTCCCTGTTCCCCCATGTTTTATTGTTAATCAGTGTCTGCATCACACACACACTGGGATCCATCCGGGAGCACAAGGGTTAATAGTGGTATAGTGATTATAGCCCTTTGTGTAACTTTCCCGCCTTTTCAGGCACCATTTTGCAGGTTCCCATAGGCCACCATTAGGGCTCAATGCTTTCTAATGGTGAGTCTTGCTGTTTGGGTCCTGTTCCTGAGAAGACCAGCAGATGGTGTCCAAGAGGGAGAGCGGCAGTTTCCCATTGAAAGTCAATGGGCTCATTGACTTCAATGAAGAAATCCTCAAGAGAGCTTTCCAGGAATGAGTTGGCTGCCGTCCAAACCACTTAACCGCAAAGCGGATACATTTTCAATAGGAGAGCTTTGATCACTTACAAGTCAAGTTCAACGACAAGTGGCGTGGGAATAAACAGTTCTAGGGCACCTAGGAATAAAATTCTTTCTGTCCCTAGTTCCTAGACCTCCCCCCACTCGACCACAACCGGGTCCCCGTATCCTGGACCCCCGATAAGGGTCGAACCGAGAAGAGCGGGCCGCGCCATAGGTTCCAATGGCGGTGGCAGAAACAGCTCAAGAAAACGACTAAGTGTGAAAAGCTGAATATTGGTAATCCATAGCTCCGGTTCCGGAGGGCCCAGCGGATCGGGGTTTGGGGTGCCTGTAGCCACTGCTCCGGCATCGCTGCAGAACAATCCTTGACCTGCTTGGACCAACCCGACGGAGTATGGACCCCCTTGAAGGTTCTGGACTTTTCCCATAGACTCCAATGGCGGCCAAAACCCATTGACCGGCTACGGCGGAAAAACTCCATTGACTACAGCGGCGGCATCGCCCCGTTGAAAGTCTATCGCGGGGATTCCCATAGCCGCCAACGGCGGCGGTTTGCCATTGAAAGTCTATGGCGGCGAAGCCCGTTGTTTTCAAAGGGGATTTAGTGAAAAACCCGTGATTTAATTTACAGCGGAGATTTATGTATTTAAATGTGAAACGGTTTTAAGTATATTTGTGTATCTCCGGTTTCCCAGGTCGTAGCAGGTCGCAAATTGGACCATAGGGTGTCCCAGTTCCGGCATTGAGAACTGGGAAGTTTGGACCTGCTGGACCCAAAGGAACCGGATATTTTAATATGTTCATGTTTTATCCATCATACTGTGTTTCAAGGTATGGGTAAAACCCAGAGGAAATTCCTTTGCACACCAGGGTAGCATATGGCCAGAAAGGCGACCCAATGTCTAGGACTTAAGTATGTTTCAAAGGATTTTGTCACCTCTACTGTTTGCATGAGGGTGGAGACTACTCCAACCAGAGCAGTCTTCAAGTGTTCCAGTTCACACCTCACAACAAAGGATTTCCTGCCAGGTACTCCGTTTGGTAGACTAGCTGGCATTCCTGAGGTAGAGGAGGGGTTATAGAAATGAGACCACAGAGCTCTACTGCGCATGTCCCAACAAGCAGGGGGGCATGGATTAAAATGTGTTCCCAGGTTAGTGAGTGGCTGGAGGTAATTGAAAACCAATCACCTGTACTTAAGGTTAAGGATAGGGCCACAAAAGGTATATAATCTGTGGTCAACCCTTTATCCGGGGTTCAGTCTGTTCTATACCATCTTGATTGCTGAGAGAAACGCTATTCACTGTCTTCCTTCCAGAGGTCTTTTCATGTCTTTGGTGTCTTGATGACTATGAAGAGTGCTGTATGAACTACCAGTCCAGATATGACTGCTTCATCATTTCCATTTTAAGTAAGTGTCTATATTTTGCCTGTTATTTGTACATTTTTGTGTGTTCACCTTTATCAAGGAATAAACTATATTTTATCATATCTAAGTCTCGTCCCAGTTCGGACCCAGGTATATATATATTTATATATATTTTGTGTAAATTACAGCCTGTCACAAAGCTCCGTCACAGGGGCATCTTGTATTCTTGGCAAAATGGGAATGATGTTACTGAACTGAAGACTTGTATACATGCTTGTGGGTGGGCATGCATAAGCAATATAGTGTTTGCTAATACAATAAGCAGAATATATACAGTATATTCTAATTACACACTGTTTTCATAGACATGAAGGTTAGGGATTTTTTTTGTGACCTATTTATTTACATCTATCTTAATCCACACACTTGTTCTTTGCAATACCTCAGAGAATTTATCACCCACTCCACGCTGGCGTTAGCCCTGTCTTTCCTATGTATATAATGGCCAATATACTGCCCATTATATGCATCGGCAAGATAAGCTAAACCAATCTGGACTTGATGATTAAATGGTAATTAAAATACATTACAGTAAATATGAACCCTTTAGTAGCTCACGGGTCAACTAGTCATGGATTTTCATGACTAGCTGTCTACAAAGGGGTTAGTATAAGCATAAAAACACAGTACATACCCCCTTGCCCACTAAGAGTGTAGGAAAGCATTGGTATGCAATTCTTTACTAAACGCTAAGGTAATGAATAGTTTAAACCCTCGCACAACCTCCCCAGCAGGCCTAACCACCTTCTTTGGGTACTGTAACTACCCCCCATCACCTCACCCACCCCCTAACCCACGGCCTTCCGCTAGATGAAGGCAAAGATACCCATTAGCCAAATTTGGCTAATATGGGGTTTTTTTGGCATTAAAAAAAAATACATGTTAAAACCCCCCTAAAAAGAACATTAAAAATATATTTTAAACCTAAATCCATTGATTATCACTGGGAATAACTAGGCCGTCTCAATGGGAAGCCCAGATATCCACATTGGTAATAAATAGTAATCAATAATTAAAAAAATACATAAAAAAATAAATAATATACATTAACAACCCCCTTCATTACCAGATGGGCTAACCGCTATGGTAATAAAGGTAATATGGTAATAAAGGGGTTAAACCGTTCCGCTACCCCTCTCACCACCCCCTCACCCCCAGTAATGGGCAATAGTCATTAGGCAAATGAGCCAAAAGGGTATTTTGCTAATTGAAAATTATAAAAATAAAACATAAAACAAAATAGACATTGCAATAAGTAATAACATAATAAACACTAAGCAATGAAATCCATTGAATGGCACTGTGCCTGCCTATGTCCTCAAAGAGGGTGAACCGAAGCAATGATTCATTCTTCTTATTTTCTGTTTCTGTTGATTGTATGTGTTCTTCGGGTGAAATTAGATATCCCAGGCCTTATTTAAGGCCTGTGACATCACATTTGTACATCATCCACCAATCCTATTGTTGGATGCTCCATGTGATCAGCCATCAAGGTCGGTTGAGAATGACCTCTCAACCAACCTTGATGAAATCACAAGGTACACCCACCAATAGGATTGGTGGATGTACCATATGATGAATGCCCATTTTTGGGAGATATGACATCACCTTAAAGGGAGGGAATCACATTCCTTTAATGGATAATTAATGGTTGTATATGCAAAAGCATGGCAATGCTTTACTAGCACTAAGGTGGGCAACGGGTTAAGTAGTGTGTTTATTTAGTGTATTAACCCCTTTGGTGCCTCCAGTATACCATGGTAAACACAGGCATCAAAGGGGTCAATGTTATTTTTTATATAGGCTTCTGTAATAATAGTTAGTACAGAAGCCTATATAGAAATATGATTGCGATCTGGCATTAACACATTTATTAATGGCTCGAATATCGCACCCAGTAAATTATTACTGCAATATTGATGTAGCCCTACTTAGTACTATGGTAAAAACGCTCGTAATTTTTTTTTATTACTGGGTTCGATATTAACTATACTTTACTGAAGTTTGATGTATCCAGGCTTATATGTTTAGTAATGATTATAATGTACACATCTGAAGAGAATATAAAATGGTAAGACCTCTCTTAAAACAGAATTAAATACCAATTCATTGTTTACACCTTTTTTGCTGCCACAGGGGAAATTCTGGGGAAAAAAACATGCACCATACATTATGTACATATCCAAGAAAGAAATCACATTGAAAACAACAGGATTCTGGGCATTCATACTGTTCTATACATCTAGCTCAATTGTTTGACCCCAGAATTCCACCACGTTGGCTTTGACATAGTGTGTGACAGTGTATGACATAGTGTATGACATAGTGTATGAACCCCTTTTGCTTTTGTCCTACCAGATACAACAGTTTTGAACTCCTTTAGCAGTGGATGCCACTGCAAAACCTTCTAAGCGCAGTTCTGCGCTGATGATAAAGTGCTGAACAAATAAAATATTTTTCAGTATTTCAGCAAAAGTGAAGAAGTCATGAAGAATAACCTCTGACTGTAGGGTTAAACATAACTGCATCACTAAGATTGTCTTCAAGGACAATTAAATATTAATTAGTGAATCATGGCCCATGTATGTTTAATCAAAGTGACAGGAGAAGGCCTGAGAGAAGAAGCTTAGAATGTATTTTCCGTCTCTCTTCCCCTGAACTTCTCAGTGTAATTTAACACTTCCTTGTGACTAATATGTTCTGCCACCAGATTTAATTTTAGCTGTTATCCTGCGACTACTCACAATGTAGCACTAAATCCTAATCCCCAGGAATTGCTTCTGTTTCATTACTCTGTGCAGGGAGGCAAGTAATAAGAAGCTCTGAGGTGGAACCGTGGGGTGTAGCTACATGCTGGTCGAGTGGACAGGGTCATTAGGAATAGCATCACAGGACTCTCTATGTTGCATTATCTCGGAGTGACGCATCTACATCTTTTCTCTGTTGACACACTCCCTTGTCACAATGTACATCATCAATAACCTCACTTTGGTTTGCAACGGTCTATTTCAGTGTGCTGACATCACATTGCCAGGGAGACGGGCTGAGAAGAAGCGAGGATGGCTGGACCAGTCTGCACCTGTGTATTTAATCTCGCATTACTGATCACCGTAGATATAGATTATGTAAAAAGATGCTATGAAGCTCTATGCACAGGGATGACGCTATATACATAAAGATATACATACATACATACAATCCCTTTAGTGCTGATGGGTCAGCGATGTGTTGAAAAGGATATCCCGTGCAATGCTGGTTTTTTTACGTGTATTGTAGACTTAAACCACATTACTTCCCATGTGGTCACTTATACAGTATTTTCAGGACGGAGACTTGGATAAGTAAAAGCAGCACTAGATTTATCAAAGAATGGTCATTTTAAGTTGCAGGCATTGATCTTTGGTATATACCACAAATCCGGTGTTTTTCTTACCATTTTATGTTATAATTGGGATTATTTATAAAAGTTTCCCGGCTGCAAAAATGGGGAAAATAAACATTACCAAAATGATTAAGGAAAAACAAATTCCCCCTGAAACTAATAGGATTTTCATGATTGATAAATCTGGTGTAGTGTTTTTGCACCAGAATTGCACCGTTCTTGCATCTTTGATAAATGACACCTATTCTATATTTAATCTTGCTATAGCAGGTTTAGCCCATCTCTCAAGCAGTGAGAGATCTTTGCAACACTTTCCTGTTTGTGATACTTTGTTGCCAATGTTCCCAGCAGTTTGAGCTGTAAACTATAACAATAGATAATGTTACCGTGGTAATATAAGGATACATTGTAGCTGCTGAGTTACACTAACTGAAGGATTGATTGAAACTGAAAGGCGGCCATTATGTTAGGCACAAAATCTGGACAGATTTACAACAGGAGCAGCAAACGATTCCCATCTTAGGTAAGAATGTAGAATTATACATTGCCACGTGCTTTACATATACAAATAAGAAAAAAAGAAAATGAAAAAAAAAAGTTGGAAAGTCGTTTTGCTTCTTTAAATAATAAATATTGCTGGCAGGATGGAGGTCACACCTCTGCTCATTTCTAAAACTGTTGATAAAACTCTACTCACCTGGTGGACAGAAGGCCATGTTCACTGCTTTCAAATCAAATAACTTGCAGATTTACTGAAAGCCCAACAAAGATGTGAGAGAAATGGAGCTATTTCAGGATGGATTGCAGGTGGACATTCCGATCACCACCTGTTGGGAAAAAGAAAAGCCTATCTTTGGAATTTCTTTGACATTTATGTCTTCTGAAACAGTTTTTGGAGTGTTTGAAGGCAGGTTGCAGAATATCAAATACGTTTTTTTTTCTAGGGGAAGATATCAAATCTTTTGACTTTTAATGATTCTGTCTAAATGTCAGGGAATCATTTATTACCAATCATTAAAGAAAATGGAGTTTAATGTCTCTGTCTTTGGAGGAGGTATAAAGTACAGTTAATGTTTCCCAATTATTACACATAATAAAGGCAATGGGGCCGATTCACAAAGCAGTGATAAGGGGTTTTAAATGTGATAAATGCCTTTATTGTGCGATACTGCCTGCCGCGCGATTCACAAAGCAGGGATATTAGTGTACTATCGCGCTATAAAGGCTTTTTATCACCAAAAAACAGTCAGTGAAAAAAAAGTCGCAAGATAGGCCAAAAAATGGCAAACATGCTGTTTTTGGACAGTCTGCGCTATTCACAAAGCAGTGAAAACTGATTCGTACTATTAAACCTCACCAGATTTTATTACCAGCTAAAGGCTGGTGCAAAAGAGAGGGAGACATGCATAAAAGCATTTTGTTTTTGTTTTTTACACTGCATTAATACAAGAGGCTGGCGGGTGTCTCCGGGCTGTCCCCGTGGGTGTCCGTGGGCCTCCAGGTGGTCCCCTTGGGTGTCCGGGGGACCCACCTACAAAGGGTGGTCCCCACGGGTGTCTGGGGGTCCTCGGCTAGTCAACCCGTGGGTGTCCGTGGGCATCCAGGTTGTCCCCCCGGGTTTCCAAGGGCCCCACAAAATAAACACCATCATTCAAATCAAAATACAAAAAATAAACCACTATTAAAAAGCCCCTTTTAGGTGGTCGCCGCGGGTGTCTGGGGGTACTCGGGTGGTCCCCATGGGTGTCTGCACCAACCCCTGCCAGCCTGCCATGATGAAGGCCATCCTCATCCTTATCAACGTCCATGTCCTCCGTTGCCATAAACATACAATAAAAAATACAATCTAATGGCCCCTAACCCCTTAATCACCTTAGCGGTTAGTAACCGCTATAGTAATTAAGGGGTTAACCCACCATACCCCACTACCAACCCAGGAGGCCTAACCACCTCCCCCAGGCAACTACTCCCACCATCCACCTATTCATTGGTACAGTGGGTACATCATGCTCATATAATATGGGCATGATTTACCACTGTAGCAATAAACGGTATATGTAAAAAAAGAACAGGCCCAACATAAAACACATTACATGGAAAACTAAACACATTACAAATCCAATAAATCAATTGATTGGCACAGTAGGTACATCATGCCCATATAATATGGGCATGATTTAACACTATTGCATACAAAGGTCAACCTACAAAATAAACAACCACCAACAATATCCAATGCAATCAAAACAATCACCAAATAAACAATAAACAAGTAAACAAAACAAAATAACCACCAATCAATTACGCAAATACCAAAAAACAACAGAATTAACAATTAAAACGCCAAAACAAAACATCAATAAATAAAATAAAGCTCAAAATAAACAACTTAATTCAAATCAAAATACAAAAATTAAACCACTATTAAAAAGCCCCTTTTTGGGGCACAGAATTGGTACCGCAGGCCAGCGGAGACCACCCAAGGGCCCCCGGACACCTGTGGGAACCACCGAGGACCCCCAGAGAACACAGGAACCACCCGAGGACCCCCAGACACCCACGGGGACCACCTGGGGACCCTGCCGACCTCTATTATTATTCCTGTGCATAACAAAAATTGCTTTAATGTGTATTAGGGGGGTGTAGGGGTTGTTGGGGGCACATAGGGTGGGTTGTGTATTGGTGGGTTGTACATATTGCAAAGTTTATTGGGGGGTGATTGCCCCGGTATGGGGCATCGGGTGCCAGTATCACCACCATTTAAATCATCAATGTCACGTGACCGGGGATTTAAATAATGAAGGAGATACTAGCACCCCATATCTGTGCCTGTAACTCGGGAAGCAGGGGGTCCCCGAGGCTGAAATCAATGCGGTTCATCTTAGGAGACCCCCTGCTCCTGCACACTATTAATAAAAATTACATTAAAGCAGCTTCATTATCATAGCGGCTAGCCGCTACGGTAATTAATTATTTTTTATTGTTATTGGTGTTTTTAATACAAGTGTACATGAGCAGGGGTCTCCTGAGCTGAATTGCATTGGTTTCAGCCTCGGGGACACCCTACTTCATGAGATACTGGCCCTGTTATGTGGTGCCAGTATCCCAGTGCAGGATTTAAATCCCCTGGTCACGTGACGCGGGAGATTTAAAAGCACAGGGGATACTGGCACCCCATAACGGGGCCTGTATCTCGGGAAGTAGGGGGTCCCCGAGGCTGAAACCAATGCGGTTCAGCTCAGGAGACCCCCTGCTCATGTACACTTTTATCAAAATCAATATTTTTTATGCACGATCGCCTGTAAGAGCCTTGCATGGAGACGCAGCATCTCTATGCAGCTCTTTCAGGCTATAGAATTTATAGCACAATAGCACTGATACAAAAAACAGCTTGTAACGATAGTGCATTTTTTTAATCGCACTTAAAAATGGCCTTCACTTAGTGAATCCCGCTTTTGGCTTCTTGTTTTAAAGCATGATAAAAAATTGCATAGGGGCCTATCCACTAAGCCAGGGGGGCGCAAACTTCTTTCCCTGTGCCCCCCTGCCGGATGTCCTCCTCTCCGCACGGCCCCCTCCCTCCTCCTTACCTTGATTCCCGGCGTCTGGACATCATGACGTCACGTTGACACCGCCTTGCCATGGCGACGCGTCTCCAGATGCCGGCTGAATCAAGGTAAGTGCAGTTTACTGAGGCTCTGCAGCTCCCCCAGCACTTCATTTAAGTGCCTTCGGGAAGCGCGCGGGGCCTCTGTAAACCCCGTGCCCCCCGCCAGTAATCTCGCGCCTCCCACTTTGCGCACCGCTGCACTAAGCTTTGATAGAAAAAAATCACCCGGGTTTTAAATCGCCATTTTTGAAAGCGTTGCTATCACAGTATGCAGAAAGCCCTGAATACCTGTGATAGCAACATTTGTAAAAATGGCGAGTAGCCGGCGACAAGATGATCGACCCTGTGAAAAAGGCTCATCTGGCGAGTTGTTTGTGCTGCAGAGAGAGAGAGAGACGCCGGAATTAAAAAAAAATAAAAAAATTATTACTAGTGTACGTGAGCAGGGGGTCTCCAGAACAAAACCGCGTTGATTTGAGGTTCGGGGACCCCCTGCTTCCCGAGATACAGGCCCTGTTATGGGGTGCCAGTATCTCCTATGCATTTTATTCCCACGATCACGTGATGCAGGACATTTCAATGCATAGGAAATACCGGCACCCCATAATGGGGCCTGTATCTCGGGAAGCAGGGTTCCCCGAACCTCAAATCAACGCGGTTCTGTTCTGGAGACCCCCTGCTCACGTACACTAGTAATAAAATGTACACGCAGCACCGCCAGCCACCAGCCCCCCCAACCCTCCCCAACAACCGGCCCTCTGTAGCCACCGGGCCTGACCTGAGACCATCCCCAAGGTAAGACTGGTTTTTTTAATGCATTGGGGGTGTATTTTATATGTATTGGGGGATTTGGGGTATTTTTTTATATGTATTGGGGTGGGGATATATTTGTATATTATTGGGGGGTGGGGGTATATTTGTATATGTATTGGGGGTGTGGGGGATATTTTTATTTGTATCGAGGGAGGTTGGGTGTATTTTTACATGTATTGGGGGGGTAAGCAAAAGTTGCGCGATAAAAACAATTTTCCATGGTATTTGCGCTATGGGTTGGGGGGGGGGGCTGCTCCTTTCATTTGTCCTGGGCCCCATGATTTCTGTTGGCGGCCCTGCCCCCAGACACCCGCACGAACTTCCTGAGGACCCCCAGGAACACACAGGGACCAACCGGGGACCCCATTGGGACCCCCGGAAACCCACAGGGACTACCTGGAGGCCCACGGACACCTGCGAGGACCACCTAGGGCACCCCTCCGGGCCTCTGGTTTGAATCATGTGTATAAAAAAATAAATGATGGTTTTATGTGGGGCACAGGGGGTGGGTTGTGTATTTGTGATTTTTTACATATTGCAATTTTTATTGGAGGCAGAGGGGTGAGTGAAGGGCCAAGTACCCCCGTCACTCACCCCTCTGCCCCCAATAAAGCTGCTGTTGTCCATTAACCTCTTCATTGCCGTAGCGGTTAGCCGCTAAGGTAATGAAGTTGATTGTAAATGCATTTTTATTGCATGGGATTGATGCCAGGGTTCTCCGGTGCTGATATTAATGGGTATCAGCTCTGGAGACTCCCGGCATAAATCCGGTGCAGGAAAAATGCATTTTTTTTTCAAAGTCCCGTCTCGACCCCTTATCGGTAGCTTCTCACCACCCTCTTACCAACTTTTCCTGGTGAGGCGATTTTGATTTCTAAAGATGCGATTAGCCTCAATAAGCTAATCGGGGCTACTAGATTACCACGAGTTTGAAAAGCTGGTGATAAGTGGCTTATCGCTGCGTTTGGCGATTTTTTTTCTTATTTTCGGCAAAATTTTTTGTCGAAAAGCTCTCTTATCGCCGACTTATCGGAGCTTACTGAATAGCAGTAAGCTTTTTTGGTGATAAGGTGGCAATAAGCAACTTATCGGAGCTTAGTGCATAAGCCCCATGGTCGCACTGATTTTATCACTGCTTTGTGAATCGGCCCCAATGAGTCAGGCTTGAATACTTATCCATCTCTCGTTTTGGGCTGCAGGGCTTTTCTGCATTCTCATTTCTCTTTGGGGTCTTCGTCTGATCATAGAACTGGCAAAAACAAAAAAAAAAGACCGCAAACAGGGGAACTGAACAGTGAAGCGCAGGACATTTGATTGATAGGATTCATATAAAAATCACCGGTGTGCCTCCCTTTAAAAGAGCCGAGATGAAAATGAAAGACAGAAGCTTTCATATGTAGTTTGTTATTATAATTAGAATGAACAGTGTTAATGAGATATGGGCATTATACAGGGAGGGATGTTTCGTTGAAAGAGACTGTGATGGCAGCTACACGTTTGTAATAAAGTAGGACATTATTGGTCCCACTCAGTGTTTTTCACAACTCTGCTGCATAATAAACCTGGGAGGAAACAACAGGTTCGCGTACCTAGATTTACTCATTTTCATGATGGTACGAGTGCAGAGGGGGAACGGAAACTTGCAAACACATTTAAATAGGTATCACCTTAGGAATTAAATATAGATGAGACAGAACAATAAATATGATGTGGTGATATCTTGTATTTCCCCAACTGTACTTTGAATGTACTGGTATTTTATCTTGTACTACTGCTTATCAAATAAACATTTCACAGTGTGATGTCAAGTTTTCAATTTTGGATTGAGGGTAACAATATTTTCATTTAATATGGCAAGGTTTGTGGTGCATAAATTCCAGAAACTATATCCACAGAAACCTGGGTTCGGTAAAAGTGATACATCTAGATAAATTAGAATGATGTTGTGTGATATTATTGCAGCCAATTGAACAGTTCACACCTGCTCGCATCAATTTATATCGGTGCAATAAAGGTTATCTTTATCTATAAACTAGTGAAGATATTGCATGTATATATAATTGTGTTCATCTGCTGACACCAAAGCCTTCAAACTGGTATATATTTCTAGGAATTAAAATGATATAAAGGCCCCTATTCATATGGTTAGAAGTAGTGTCATGCACATTTAATGACACATTAACTTCCATTGAAGTATATGAAAGTTAATGCATTGTTAATTGTGTGCTACCCTTTAATGGAAGTGCATGCATCATTTCCTGTGCATTTCCCAGCTTCTCCCATACTGAATAACGGGGGAATAGAGACCTTTTCCCCTGTGTCTCATATTGCCATTGTATCAAAGTACTTTACATCTATTTTGCCCTGTACGAATCCGCTTGCGATTTGGGGAGGCATAATAGAAGAAATGATGGTGGAGTTTAGCAATACACATATTATAATAGTAACCCCCCCACCCGGCTTCTAGGGCGGATACATCGTGTGCTGTGTGTGACTATTCCGCATGGGTTACCTTGACTCCGGGTGCTGGATTCAGGCGGCTGGAGGCGATGAGGTAGCGAGGCTGTAGAGTAATGGGCGCCAGGAACTTTTGTCATACAACATTCCTTTATTCAGAGCCCCAGGCACGGGGACCATTCACATCTACAGACGCTGTGCTATGTTATATCAAACATGCAGGATTGTGGTTTCTTCCATCAGTGCCCACTCTTAACACTATAAGGAAGGTATATTAACTTAGTTTATTTCGTGTGTTGGACCCGGCCCCCCACCTTGTGTCTTCGGGAGACACTTTGCTCTTACCCTGTTTACATTGGGCCCATACTGGAGACCTGGTGGGTCCTTTGTAAGTGAACAATAGACATTTGGCCTGTTGGGAACTATATAAAGAATGAAAGTTACACTTGGCGCTCTACACCCAATCAATGTGCTTTCAAAATCAGTGCAAGACCCTAAACAGGTTCAAAGAACCTATAGCGGTGATAGGACTTTACAGTGGTAAAGGAATCCTAACGTGAAGGATAAACTACATATAACAATATTAGATAACACCTGTGCTCATCCACAAAAGTATATAATATACACTCGCGATCAAAGTGAACAAATCAAAACGTGAATAAAGTTCTAACAATCAATAAAACAAAATCAATCAATAAAACAAGCCTTGATTGCAGCTCAACCCTCCATGTGAATTCCTTTCTCAATCCCTCAGTATAGATGTCCAAGACTCGGGGAGCGTAGAAAAATTAAACAAAAACCACAATAAAGTGCAATATGTCTGGGAACCAAAAAATGTGCAAGACTTTAATAGGGAATATACTCACATATTTCCCAATTTGCTTGAATACACTGCAACAGCGTCCTTCTCTCTCATCACTTGAGAGAGAGAAGGACGCCGGTGCAGTGGATTCAAGCATCCAGGGATTTAACCCGGAAGTGCGGGAGCTTCACACAGAGACGCCGGGATCGCGAAGGAGTTGGAGGCGGTGAGAGCGCTATCCCCCTCGGATCTTTGCTGTTCTTTTGATACCCACTCTTTTTTTTTTTTAACACAATGTTAGTGTTGAATTTTATCCTTTTTATTTGATATAAACCATTTTACAGTCTGCACTATTGGTCTTCTCTGGTTCTCTTTGTAAAGGTCCTCTTTTCTAAGATCACCAGCGAGTCACACTACCATTGCCACTGATTTGGGATATGCTTGTGAAATTGCGAAATATGTGAATATATTCCCTATCAAAGTCTTGCACATTTGTTGGTTCCCAGACATATTGCACTATATAGTGGTTTTTGTTTAAATTTTTGGTTCTACATCTGCATTCCCCGAATCCTGGATATCTATACTGTTTGGGAACTGCCACTTCCCTACAGATTTGTCTTAACTCTATGCCCAGGACATACTTGAAAACTAGAGGTAACTCTCAATGTATTACGTCCTGGTAAAACATTTTATGAATAAATTGAGAGGAATGGCAATGCAGATCTGAAGTTAGAGCTGATACGCTGACACCCGAAAGCCCTCTTGACTTGAGGCCCTATATGGCATGCCGGTTTCCTATTCGTTAGCTATGTTGCACTCCTTTACCTTCTGCTGGGAGCCTATCTAATAGGGGCACTGTCCCTATCTACAACACAATAAAATAGAAGGGGCCTGCTAAGTAATATCACTTTAAGAACATACCAATCAACACTCCCTGAGGCTCTACTCCTCATGCTCTCCTGGAACCTAACCTTCCCATTCTCTAATATACTCTCTGTGACATCATGATCCGATGGCAACACAGGGTGGGGGCCTGATACACTCCAACTCTCTTGTTACCCTTAAGGAGGGGGCTTACATATTGAAATAAAGCATATTGTGCATCTCTGTGTACTGTTATTATTACCCTTTACTTTCCATATAAAATGTACCAACGGTGAGGTTTTGTGTCATACACCTGCTATACACCTCTCTGCATAAGTATCTGAACCAAACCAAAGAAATGCCACTAACAAGCTTCTGACAGTGGATGCAGCTGCAATCACAAATTATTGTTCACCCAAGAACACTTTCTGTGCATTAATACATATACCCAAATGTGAGGAACTGTTTGGCGGGAGACATAATTACCGTTGGCCAGCTCTCATGCAAATGTAAAGTCAGTTTATTTTTTACCTTTTCAAAGATACACATTCCCCCAAGCCTTGTAATCTAAAATAATAATAATAATTAAGCTGTTTGGAACAAAACACAAAGTGGCACCATGGCGAGAGAAGAGTGTCACATTGTGTACAACGATGATTAAAGCAAGAACCATTATTGAACTGCAACAATGGATTCCAATAACTGCACAGCAGAGATAAGGCTGTTTTACTTTCTATTTTGGCAAGCCTCTGCTTCGTTTTAAAATACAACAAAAAAAGAGGTGACCCATTTTAAATAATAAATAGCAATTGCTTAAGAAGGCTGTTTGTAAAATGTATAATGGAAATCTACTTTTCCCCTCACTGGACAAGAAACGCAGTTCATTAAGGACTTGGTGATAGCTGCTGATGTATTGTACCTGTCCCAAAATTGGAAGAGCAGGACGACAAAGCAGATAGAAGATATGTTTCACTGAAACGCGTGGAAATTGTTGGAGAACAGAATTTAGATTCAAATAAATGGGTTTATATGTTGATGAGAAATTCCTTTTAACCACTAGCCGTTCTCAACGTAATCGAATGATCTGCCAAGCAATCTGTGGCTGTTATATTCAAGTACATAGCACAGACCAGAATGAACATGGTTTATCTATCTAT
Organism: Ascaphus truei; assembly: GCA_036426205.1. NCBI lineage: Eukaryota > Metazoa > Chordata > Amphibia > Anura > Ascaphidae > Ascaphus > Ascaphus truei. The sequence goes on from CM071573.1 coordinate 29,689,834, forward strand.
GTTGGGCAGAAGCACAATCATTCTCATTCAGATGCATGGTTACTGGTTTGCTTTAGTAACCTGGTACAGTATTATTGACCCATTTTGCTATGGAAATTCATTGCTCCATCAATTTTCCAGGAACATCTCTCCCTATAAGAATTACAGGACAGGTCAGCATGGACCATGCATCTGGTTGAAATATAGAGGTCATATAAGGATGTAGGATTAACCTATAAACCAATTTAATCAGAAAAAAACACAGCTAAAGAAAAAAATATATACTTGTGATAAACAGTTAGATCACAGTGGATGTCAAGCTTCAGTATATAATAATAATAATAATAATAATAATAATAATAATAATATAGCAGATAGCACTGACAGGACCCAGGGAACAAATCTGGTTAAAAGATCTATTGACGTGAACTTGTGCTTCAAAAACGAAATTCAGAGCGCTGTATACACAGTAATAACATTATTATACCCATTCACAGTATTCTGCTTATTTATCTGCCGAGGGAGGCGCCAAACGCGTTACAGTTTCACTCCCCTCATCTTGCTATGGATTTGTGCCAATAAATATATTTGTTTCAAGATTTTTTTGTTTTCCAGCCCTTTCTTGTATTTTTTGCTGTGCTCCGCTATCTTTTCCTGTTTCTCCAATACTCTTCCGCGCGGCAGGAGCACGCCAACGGAACGTTCCCCGGCACGGATCCCGTGAGCACTGTGTGATGCCCAGTTGGAGCGATTACTGGATTATCTATGAATTATCAAATTTTATTGCACATGATTTCAACTCTAAGGCTTTATTTATGGGGAGCGGGTGTACGCCACGTGGTATCGCTTTGTCGGTGCACTGCTGTTTCAGACCCGGACCAGCCACGATACAGGCCTAACTATTGAGCATACTTCATTCTCATTAGATTTTTCACATCACATGCTCACGAACGGGATTTATTTACAACCCTAGTGCCACGGAAGATGTTCCCTAACTACAATAAGAACATAGCTATATGAGCTATAACTTACAGCCATTTCCATAGAGGTTTTTGAAGCACTGATATTGGAGTCAGTCCTCTATATCTGTCACTCGAAACCTAAAATCCAACTATTGACTTGAGCAATGTCTTAGCAACTTGCCTTTTCTGATTCCCTTTTAATATTTATCTAGGATCGGCCTACTTTCATTTTGCACCAGTAGGAAAGGTATTAAAAATGGAATTGTACCATGAATATAATGTGCTGTCCCAAGTTGCCCTAAGGGAAATATGAGCTAAGTTTACCCAGCTATTAAACATACACGCTCCCTAACATTTTTTGGAGATTTATACTTGTGGCATATCAGTTAAATACTGTGATTAGTGCCAAGTGGATTTCTTATCCTCATTCTGCGACATTAAGATTTGCTTCAAATGCCAGTCACAGCGGATTCCGAAATCACAGCAGGAATTGTAACCGAATTGACCCGAAAGATTGCACGTCAACAACTTGATCTGCTGTGACAGCAACTTTACATACTGTATGTGGTGAGAAGAGAAATATGGCCTTATATATATGTCTAAGCAGTGAGCACATTTCAAATAACAATGATGAAAAAAAGAAAGCAAAAAAAATAAGTGCAATTTCATTACCATTAACGATTTGCTTTTCTCTATTTTCCATCAGCTTTCCGATACAAAGCAGGATTCTGTCAAAAAACATTACACACTAATCTTTTTGTTGTTTTCATTTATTCTTATCAAATTACATTGAACTGACAGAGCATACAAAATATGTAGAGCATAGAATAGAACAGAAAATCACGAGACAGTAACCTTTAGTCTCCCACGAGATTGCTTTTAGAAGAGATTAGTAAAAGCTTCTGACAGAAACTCTAATGTTTTTTTATTAACATATATGGTTTGTGCCTTTTTTATTTCTATTACCGTCTCTCTCAGGATTTGCAGTCATGGGGATGTGGTCAGCCTCCATAAATAATATATTTGGTAATAGACCTCCGACAATGCATAATAAGGCTATTAAGTGGTGCTGGTGACTTGTAAACCACGACACTAAAGGCTGAATAGATTATTCTGCTCATCAGGACCACAGCATGCCTAATTATCTCTTTATGCATGGTTATTGGTAAGGTTTCATTGGCAGTATGTTTTCTTTCTCATTAGCATTACAAATGCCATTTTCCTACCTACTTGGGACGGGTTTACCTGTGTGTTTATGATTTTGAAGGCAGCGTTCTAGTGAATCTGCTGGTCCTGGAGAAGTAGAGTTATTGCATGTTGTGATGTTCTTGAAAAGACTTTCATGAGAGTTCTTTATTGATTAATGGTAAATTAGATGGTTTAGGTCTTCAAATTTAATGCACAATGTTTTTCAACAGCGGTTCCTAGGAACCCTTGAGTTCCCTGGGCATCCCTAAAGGGTTCCCTGCGATTTTCAGGTAATTTGAAAATTGTACCAAATACAGAAGCATTTTGTCAGGAGCCAGGTGCCACGCACCTTTACCCGCAGGCCCACAGTCCTCCTAGAAATGGAAACAAAAGAAACAGCGCACAACGCCAAATAGTGAAGCAAGTAATGCTATATATTAGTAATTACATCCCTGCAGAAGTAGTTTATTCTACGAAACATGTTGGATGATTTTTATCTAGTGCCTTAATATTGCCATTGCCTCCTTTGGCTTCACCCTGCTAGTATTACTCCCAGTGGTAATTTTGGGCATATGAGAGACTTTGAGAGACTTTGACTGCCTCCCTGCCGGTTCCCTCGCTGCTGCGGAGACTGTGACGTCATCACGCAGTATCCCGTGACGGAGCGACAACGTGGCACGCCGAGTGTACCCTTGCAGAGCTGAGGTCTCACCCCCGTACAGTGGATCTGCTCGCTGAGCCACACGAGCTGCACCAGACGGCTTGGAAGCGCGAGCGGTCCCACCAAGCACCAATACCTGCAACGGAGCGTGGTTGCTGTAAAGGGAAATCCCCTTGGGAGCGATGTACTGCGGGATGAGGGGTTTTGGACATTAATCCTGCTCCTGAACCAACGTAGCGCCCCCGCTGAGAGAAGCAAGCTCCAGACTCTTCTGACAACAGTTGCTGAGTGGTAACTTGTGTGAAACACACTAAATGCACATATTCCACTGTTTTGATGTACGCAGATTTATTACCCTGTAATTACTAATATATAGCATTACTTGCTTCACTATTTGGCGTTGTGCGCTGTTTCTTTTGTTTCCATTTCTTAGAGTGTGGGGGGTGCTGAGCCACCCCCTGTGTTTATAGCAGCAGACGCCTCTACAAATACACGGTTATGTGATATAATTTCTTCATATATACACCCTCACTGTGGTTATTGTGATTTATTTCTTGGTCACTTATTTATGTGGTTTAGTCACTGCACTATATTTATATTCTAAATTTTGGGTTAGATAGTAGCGCACAGTATTTTCTCTGTTTTCCACAGTCCTCCTACCTGCTCTGACGGCCGCTGATGGGGCTCAGGACTCACGCGCACTCCCGCTTACTCCGCGCATGCGCGCGGCTCATCCTCGCGCCGGACGGTGTTCCCACGCGGGCGCACGCGGGTTGGGGTCACAGCGGGAGCTCCCGCCTCCGGATCGCGACGCACACTCCCTGTGCATGGTGCACGTGCATCATGCGCGCGCCATGCACCCGAGCTCCGTGGCAACAGGCACTGATTGCCCTCAGCACCCTCACTGGCTCCGCACTGACACTCCCCCGGTCCCGCCTCCTGCTCGGATTGGACCGTCTCACCTATTTAGGCTCAGCGGTGCCACTGGCACATCGGCTGAGCATAAGCTTCCTGTTTCTGTGCTTACCTCTCTTGTCTCCTAGATATCCTGCCTTGTCTTGTTTGATCTCCCGTGTGCTGACCTTGGCTTGCCTTTGGACCACCGCTTCTCTGGAACCCCGACCTTGGCTATCCTCGACCCTCCACAACTCTCCTAACCTGAACTCGGCTCTCGGACCTCGACCATTCTACCTTCTCCTGCACCAACCTCAACGACTAGTACCTCCAACGTTCTGGACTTCTCCTACCCTCACCTCGGCAAGTATTACGACTGTTCTGCTCTCCTTGCTCCTGTCCCGGCGAGATCAACTACGCACACTCCAGACCGGATCCCCGTGCCTGTCGGTGGTGTTTTCTCTATTCCCACCTCAGTACAGAGGGTCTCGTCTAGTTTGTGGTGGGCACAGCGTGACACATTTACAATGTATCTGATCTCAGACGCACTATTAGAGAGGGTTGGGGTTCCTTACAATGTATCTGATCTCAGACGCGCTATTAGAGAGGGTTGGGGTTCCTTACAATGTATCTGATCTCAAACACGATATTAGACAGAGTGAATTGTAAGGGAAAACCCCACCCCGCTCTAATTAGCACGTCTGAGCTCTGATGCATTGTAAGGAACCCCAACCCTCTCTAATAGCACGTCTGAGATCTGATGCATTGTAAGGAACCCCAACCCTCTCTAAAAGGGCGTCTGAGATCAGATGCATTGTAAATTTGTCTGTATTTGGTACAATTTTAAAATGACAGGGAACCTTTTATGGATGCCCGGGGAACCCAAGGCTTCCTAGGAACCCTGGTTGAAAAATACTGCTCTAAGGTGTCTCTAGTAGTGCATCACAGTTAGAACCAAATGGAAATGGTGTTAAAGAAGTAAAGGGGAATAGTATTGCCTGAAGATCCAATATGTTTCTTCCATTTACCCAAATGCCTTAGCACAGGGGTGCGCAAACTGAGAGCGCGAGGCCTCTGTAAACGTACTTAGCCGGCTTCAGTCACACGTCAAATTATGCCGGTTGCCATGGAGACGTGACGTCAAATGATGCCGCGGGTCATGTGCATGACGCCACTGGTCATGTACGTGACATCACATGACTCCGCAGCATAATTTGATGCAACATTAGAGGTGAAGGGGGAGGCGCGACCGAGGAGGAGAGCAGGCAGGAGAGGTGCAGCCCAGGGAGTTTGCACACTCCTGCTTATCATGTATTCTGTAACTTAACAGTCAGGCCCCTACTCATCTTTCAGATAAACATTCCTTATTTGATGGCACAAAACTTTTAAGGGTAAAGAATGAAGGTGGCACTCCAGTGGACGTATGATGAAGACAACGTTTTATTAGGACTACAAGTGATCCTTTTTGTAGTTCTAGTATAATGTCGTCTTCATTAAAAGTCCACTGGTGTGCCACCTTCATTCTCTACAGTGATGCAATCCTCCAGCTTTGCAAGATCGACCCGCACCTGTAGCAGGCTCACAATGGATTTGTGAGTGCTCCTTTATTTTACAATTAACAACCGTATTTAAGCTTTCCACAGGATTTATACTCGAAAAGAAAAATATTTATATTTTCCTTTTGATATGGACAAGAAGCAAAGCGTGACACACTGTGCTCATTTGCATGTCAGTATTACCCAGAATCCCTGGCTCCAGTGGAAGCACTGTAAGCTAAGAGATAATGGGGAAAAGCCGGGTTGTAGACCTGCTTGAGACATGTGAATGTGCTCACAAGTGATATTTTTATTTGCTATTTTCCTTTTGTATTTGTTTGTATTCAGGCTTTATTGGGAATAGTTTAACCCTATTTGTCTTTCCTAATAGATATGACAAAAAGTGGACCCTTCCAAGGGGGGAGAAGTGGAGAAGGGTCATTTATTTTTTAAGTAAAAGCACCCCTCCTCTTAAGGGGACATCACAATACTTTACAGTCAGTTTAAGAACAAATTAAAATGATACACAGTTATTTTGTTAGACAGGAATAGCCAAGATGGAAGAGATAGGTCTTACACCGTGCCCGAAACAGTGGTGAAATCGATATACACCTGAGGTCTGGCGGTAGCGAGTTCCAGACCTCTGAAGCTTCACATGAGAAGGCCCACCCAGCCAGCGTTGGGTGCAGTACCCTTGGCACAGAGAGGCGGACCCCTCCTGAGGACCTGAGATCATGGTCAGTATCCTTCTGAGGCTTCAAAAGAGACAGCAGATAGGCATTATGGCCACTTGAACCGAACATGGAAGATCACTGGAAGCCAGTGCAGATCGCGCAGGATGGGAGTAATATGCTCAAAGCAAGAAACATGTCTCAGTGTCTGAGCAGCAGCATTCTGCACAAGCTGGAGCCTCCGCATCAGGCACCCCGGTAGTCTTGCATATCAGGCATTCCCGTAGTCTCACTGCATCAACACACCGGCATGGACCAGTGACTCATGGTTCATTGACGACAGGAGTGGACACAAACTTCGAAGCAGCCTCACATGAATAAAAAAACAGACTTAGAAGGACAGAAGGAGAATAGTTTGTAAATTTAACAACTATTAGCAAGCAGGACCAGCTTGCTGCAGGTTCGACGCACTCCCACATTGCAGCATTTAGTCTGATAAGTAGAAGTTTGGATACTTTTGCCTTTTATTTGTTTTTTTGTCTGCCATATAAGGCATGCATGCTATCATAAAAGTAACAAGAATATGGTTATTTTATTACATTAAAGTTACAGTTAAAAGAATAAAATACAGTTTGTTGAGAATTGTAAGGGTACTTTGTCTTTAAATATTTACCAAACCCTGTGCTAGAGTAATTAGGATTGAGAGAATATAATAAATCTTGTTACACATACTCACATCATGGTTGTACTGTATATACAGTAATAAGATCTTAAACCACTGCTAATAAGAGCAACATATATTATGCCCTTATTATTCATGTATGCGCACTTTACCTTTCATTTGACTTGTAACGGTATTATTTATATCATGTCAAATAATGTAGAAATCGTGACCTGGGATGAATATGTCATTAGTTCCCTGTGTTTAGAGGGATACAAATGTTAAAGACGTATCTATCAAGTTCTACATTCAAAATGGGATACAATGTGGCCATAATGTGCTATAATTTCCAAGGGCTTGTATATTGATCTTCCAAGAAAAATGGAATGGTAAATCCATACGAATAGTCCAGAATAATCTGTCACATTAAAGTACAGTGTAGAAGAGCATGTTTGACCACCTGATACCATTAGTGAAGGCTCAGCTACACAAGATCTCAAACTGTTTAGTAACAGACGGAAACGTGCATTCCTTAATAAAACTAAACTTTTAGTTGTCTGCAAAAATTGAATTTATATCAATTATAAGGGGCAAAAAAATGACTATTCTTTCGAGCTTGGCTGCACGCGGAAAGGGACCAATAGGATTGTTGGGCTTAATAGACACAGTTTATTCTTGAGGTTTTAATAGGGCAGTCTGTGAAAGGACCAAAGCAAATGGATTAACACAGAAGAGGAGAGGGCAGTACAGTGTGCTGTTCTTAAGCAGCTGATTGAGAAGCTACAGGAGTACTGAGGAGTACAGGAGTACTGAGGAGTACAGGAGTACTGAGGAGTACAGGAGTAGTGGGGATAGTGGGCTGCTGGGTGAGCCGGAAGTTGGGGGTTGCAGGGGGGGCCGCCTGTCGCCCATCAATACCGTAAAGTTTAATCTACATTGTAAATAGTCACTCACACACTCACACACGCACACACGCACACACGCACACACTCACACACTCACACACTCACACACTCACGCTTAAACAACCAGAAATACAAACAAGTGAATGTTGTGAGGGGAAGTGCAGCTCTCCAACAACGGTCTCCTTGTCCGTCCAAAAAAGGTATGTAAAGTGATTCAGAGACGCAAAAATCCACTAAGCAAAGGATAAATCGATATGTACAAATGGCATATATGTATAACGTTATTTCATACTGTATAGCGCTTTTCTACCAATGGAATTCAGAGCGTTTCACAATTACAGTATAGTGCGCTGTACGCAGCACATAGGAATTTTTTTACAGACACAGTCCCTGCCCAGATGAGATTACAATCTATGTTTTTGGTGCCTGAGGCACATGGAGGTAAATTGACTTGCCCAAGGTCACAAGGAGCTGACACCTGGCATTGAACCAAAGTCCCATGCTTTAAACTCAAAAAATGTCCAAAGTCCCAGCTTGCAGCTCAAGAAAAAACAGGGTTTTGAGCTGCAAGCTGGTACTTTGGATGTTCCGTAGTGACACTGTGGCGGCCATCTTTGGATGTGATTCCCTGGGATTTAAAGTGAATCCAGTGATCTCCTCTTTATTACACCACACCATTTGTACACATCTATTTATCCTTTGCTTGATGGATTTTCAGTTTACATACTGCAAGGGCCTTATTTAATTATTTAATTACATTGTTCCAGGGGCCTGATAGAATCAGGAGGTGGGCCATGCTTGGTCTGTGGGGGCCTTAGTTTAGACTTCCCTGCCTTAAACAATTAGATACATTGAAGATCTCTCTTTGTGACAAAACATTGTAAACTGTTCTATATGAAAGTAAATTGTTAATCCGCACTCGTTTTGCTGTATTGAATTGGACTAATTATGCTGCTAAAGAGACAAAGGGGACCCAAAGAAAAGCGTTATTGTATTGTATGTCTTTATTATTAACTTGAAAAACAGAGAGAGGTAGCGCTAAAATTAAAAATATATGTACATTCTGGTCTGAATTGCAGTGTACAATAGTTAGTAAAGATTGGTGGCTGCCTGTGATATAACACTGACCCCCAGGTCAGAGAAACAACATCCATTTATTATTATCTTCCCATAAGAAACACATAAGAATATTGTTTCTATTTTAAAGGAGATTACATTTTCCAATGGAAACTGATTACATAGCTAAAAAAAAAAACTAAAAAAAAACCTGTACCTGCGACAGTATATGGGACAGCCCTTTAACTGCGCTTGTAATTTTAAAACGTAATTTTGTGTTTAAATGAATGATTGAGCCACAAATCGATGTACTTGATTTATTTACGGGGGCCATTGCCGCTGAATCCTCTCTACGGAGCTATAGCAATGAGTACATCTGGCCCGTTCACTTGAATAGCTGTAAGGTGTCTTCCATCGCAGAGCGGGACGATTTAGAGTTGGCTAACAGTGTTGGTGCAAACTCATTGCTTGGGCGCAAATGGCCGGTTTTCTTCTCTGTAACATAAGATCCGGATTTAGGGCTCTATGCACAAAGCGCCGAAAAGTTTATCGCCAAAAAATGCCTTTCGTATTCAGTAAGCGCCGATAATTTGGCCAAATCTGCATATTTTGTCCCCGATAAAAAATTATCGGCAGGCGGCTGCCGATAAGCCACTTTTCGGCACCTTTCGGCACTTTTTTAATTCGGCTGTATTCTAGTAGGCCCGATCCTGTTTTCGGTGCTGATCGGAGCTGATCGGCAGTCCCGAAAAGTCATTTTTTCAACAAATTGTCCCGCCAACTCAAAGTTGGCGGGTCGGTGGGGAGAAGCATCGGCAAGGGCGACACTTAGAAAAAAATCAGGCCTTTTTCCTGTCTGTGATTGATGCCGGGAGGCTCCGGAGCTGATACCAGCACCGGAGCCCCCCGGCATGCATCCGAGGCAGGAAAAATGCATGTAAAGCCCACTTCATTACCTTAGCGGCTAACCGCTAAGGCAATGAAGGGGTTAACCCACCGTGCCAGCTTTATTGTGGGTAGCGGGGGTGGGTGAAGGGGGTATTTGGCCCCTGTGTTTTGTTTAGGGCTTGCAGGGGGGTTGCGGGTGCACTTAACCCTTTCACGACCGTAGCAGTTAATACCGCTACGGTCATGAAGGGGTTAAGTCCTCCCGCTACCCACCCGCAAGCCCTAAACAACCACCGTTGGGGCTAATACTCCCTTCACCCACCCCCACTACCCACAATAAAAAAAAATCACACACAACAGCCCCACACTAAATAAATAAATCTAAATAAATAAATAATAATAAATAAATAAATATATACATATAAACATATATTAAATATATATTAAATATATATATATATATATATATATATATATATATTTATTACCCCAACAACCCCTATAACCCCTAACATACACATATATGCACATCAATGATACTATAGGCTGGCGGGGGCCCTCGGGTGTTACCCGCAGGCCTGCAGTACCAATTATGTGCCCCCCCCCCAATTAATGTCAAAAAAACATACATACTTATAAATAAATAACCCCCCCCCCTTAACACATACAGTATAGTAATGGGCACAATGACTATTATCCACAAATGGATAATAGTGAATGTGCCCATTTTAAATACATAAACACCAATCAATACATTAAATACATATAGCACTCACCAATGTCCGGCTGCCACGATGAAGGCCATTCTCATATTCATCCTGTTCATGCCCCCTCCGCTGCTGCAAAACAGACACAAGAATGAAAACATCCAATGTAATGTCCCCTAATCCCTTAATCACCATAGCGGTTATTAACCGCTAAAGTCATTAAGGGGTTAACCCACCCTCACCCACCACTCGGGAGGCCTACATACCCTCCCACACTAACCCCCCACCCCGTGAGGCCTAACCACCCTCACACACTACCCACAAGGAAGGCCTACCCACATACCCTTGGGGCCAATACCCCCTCCCCCCACCCCCAGTACCCACAATAAAAACAATACACTGACCCACAATAAACATCATTATATTTATTAAGTACATTACCCACCTCCTGTGCCCCCTTTTATATATACAGGGTAAGAAATGATGTTGTTTTAAAAGCTTGATTTGCTGTGTTTTACATTATTTTGGATATGCTGCTATGCATAAATGTGTGTGTCATGTATTTTAAAATTAGATAGATGTAATTTTTGCTATTGTATGGTGTACTTGAGGTCAGGGTGAGTGAGGCTTGCTTTTGTATATTGTATTCTTGTTGGTACTTAGATTTTTTCAGAGGATAACTTGTTCTGTTCAACGATTGAATTAGTTAATTGTTTAATTGTTAGGGATGGAATGTAAACTGTTTACGGATTTAATTAATGAATGCTAATTGATTTATGGTTACTGGTTTGGTTTAAATAGTATATATATGATAAGAGAAAGAGCGGACCCCGCATCCACAAAATATATAAAGGTTACTAAATACCGACTAATAAATCAAATAACAGTATTACATCGGTGGTGCTGGATTGGGCCAATGAATATGGTAAGAGAAGGAAAAAGCCTGTATCTCGGGAAGCAGGGGGTCCCCGGACCTGAAACCAATGCGGTTCAGCTCGGGAGACCCCCTGCACATGTACACTATGAGTAAAAGTTGTTTTGATATGTTTTTATTTTGCCGATGTTTGCGCAGAGAGAGCGGCTGGTCTCTCTCTGCTGCAAACACATATCGGCAGAAACGGCTTATCGGCAGCTTATCGGGAGCCAGGATTTCTTATCACCGGCTCATCTGCGTTTTGCTTTCGCAGAGATTCGGCAGGGATCGGCATGGATTCGTCCCTTACTGAATACTGCGAGGGCAAATCGCCAAAATAATGCCTATCGGCAACAATTGCCGAAGAGATTTTTTCGGCACTTAGTGCATGAGGCCCTTAGAGTGGTCACAAATATGCCCAAAAGAAGACAGTTTGCGTGGGGCTATTAACATGTCTCAACAGGTGGAGCGGAAGTGTGTCTATTCCTAATTTATTTAAATGAGCTTGACATCGGCGTACACACATTAAATGGCACCTGTCTAGCATCCAATTTAGAGTTGGATCAACAGCTGTTCTTAATTTAAGACCCCTTTGAAGGATGTGCCTTTTAGGATAAGGCGTTAATCAGACTACAATATAAGAACGCAGCATTTGCCAACCACATTTTTCTGGAGACATGGCTGCAGTTGCTGCTCAATTGATGCCCAGATGTTATCTGGCAATGTTTGGTATTCTTGAGAACAAGCCAAGAACTGGAAAAGAAGGGAAATAATGACTAGGGTTTGAGTTAATGTATTTGGCTCCAGAAATACTGCCTAATAGAGTAGCTCACATCACCGTGGCACTTTTGAAGCGTATCCAGGCTGATCCAGAGCCTAAAACACATTTCAACAGGGGTGGCCAACTTTAATCCTCTACGGCCACCATGAGGTTAGATTTACAGGACATCCCTGCTTCAGCACAGATGGTTCAATCAGTGACTCAGTCACAATGACTGAGCCACTGATTGAGCCACCTGTGCTGAAGCAGGGATATAGTGTAAACCTGACCTCTTGGTGGCCCTTGAGGACTCGAGTTGACCACCCCTGCATTAGAACATCTATCCCTCCAATGAGCAAAATATTGGCAGTACTGTATTTTCAGCACAGTGCATTTATCTGAAGGCATTTTCCAGCCTGCATTTACCTATATTTTGAAGCAGGTACTGGGGTCATTGCTCTCTAGAATTAAAAGATTCATCATAGAATAGGTTGTCTTGATGCTTCAGAGAAAATGCATGGCCTAAGTAAAATATATGAACCATATAAAAAATGTAAACAAATACATGTCTGTATAAACGGAGTGATGATTCCTTTCTTGAAACAGTGAGTATAGATAAATACGATCCCAGGGCAGTGGAGTAGAAATGTTTTTAATAGTAATATATGTGCAGCCCTTGGATCCCCACCCTAAATGAGATTAGGTCTGTTACTCCATATTACTGTGTGGTGCGTACCTGTGAGGTAACAAGAGGGCTGAGTGCTCCGCGGTGTTGTGGGGAGAACAGGACAGGGTTTACAGGGTACCTTATTTGTCGTTGCAGCGCCTCCAGTTAGCATGGATCCTCTGGATGGAAGGATGGTCCATACTAACACCTTTCTTTGTCCTTAGACAGTGAATCACTCGGATAGATGGTACAAGGGTGTTTATTGCATTCTCAGGATATTACGACAGGTACATATCTTTCCTCGCTTCCTCTAAGAAGGTCACTTCAAGGCTTGAGGCCCATCCAAGTTTCCTCCTGCATAGTGCTCCTCCTTAGGCCGTGCGTATAGTGCCCGCGACGGGCGGCGCAACGTCGCCAGAAAACGAATGCATTGCCGCCGCCATGTGCGCATATAGTAAGCGTGACGGCGACAATGCGACGGAGTGACGTCGCGTCGCGAATTTTGGTAGCTGGCAATATTTGATTTTTCAAGGGCTGTCGCCTCGTGTCAGCCGCTGAACCAATCAAATGTCAGTACGCCGCCGCCGCAAAGCAAAATATAATGTGTCCCGTCGCCCATCGCGGGCACTATACACGCGGCCTTAGGCCTCCTAGTGAGACCCACGGTAGCTGTTACTCACGCCACAGAGGTAGGAAAGAGACACACCTCTTTTAGGAAAGTGCCAGTATTTATACCCTGGAATTTTGCTTGTAGCCCTGTCCTATAACAGGGCAGGTGTGTGAGATACCGGTGCTTCAGACATGAACAAGTCCCTTGAAGTATAAAGAATCTGCACTAGGTCCACTCCAATATAAACTGTATATAATATAAATTCTCTAATAGGGATGGGGGACTAGTACCTGGTACTCATGAGCACAAATGTACAGTACATAGAATGTCCCATACAGTAAAGGGTATGGAAACCCACAGGCATAACTCACTGTTAGCTTCCAAAGTCCACAGGTGCGGTCCCCAAGCAGTATTCAGCGGCGTGCAATCCACCAAAGCAAGGCAGCAGGGACAGGTGAAAAAGGCAGTGCACTGCCTAAGAAGCAGGAGGAGGCTCACAGTAGCATAAAAACAATTTATTCCATTAAGTGATAAAGGGCACATGGCCCGAAACGCGTAGGTGTGTTACCTACTGCTGCTGTTGGGGGCTATGTCTGAGCCTCTAATGGAATAAATTGTTTTTATGATACCGTGAGCCTCCTCCTGCTTGTTAGGCAGTGCACTGCCTTTTTCACCTGTTCCTATAACAGGGCAGGTCTGGATACTAATAGGCATCACATATCCTGCATGTCATCCAGCTAGTATCCTCCCCCAGGCTGACACTCTCTGGTTGTTGCTAGGCCCGCCCTTGGATACATCAAATGCACCCAAGGCTGCAAAAGCACGTAACAGGGCTTACACTGGTAGGGCCCAGGAAAAAAAGTAGCGGCCGGACACCTAACAGGGCAACTAGGAGACGAAACATCGTCTGTAACCGATCACTCGGTTCCACAAAGTGTTGCAAAACCTACAGACCACCGGATAATGAGCGTCCTAGAACTGCCATACAAGCAATACAAAAATCACAAATGCAATAAGTCCATCCAGGAAACAAAGTTGATACCAATGTTGTACTCGCATCTTTAATCTTTGTTTTGATCGTTTGGAACTCCATTTGAGCGCGAAAATCTCGCAGCATGTACAGTATGAAGAACCAAAAAAGGACCAAGTATATAGAACCAACAAAGTGGCAAGCTGGACGCGAAACGGACTTTTTGTTCCCTTTTTTACTTAGTAAATACGGCCTGTAGGCGGACACTCACAGAGCTATGCAAGGGAGTCTGGTTATAGTGAAATTAAATAAGGCTTTTATTGTGCCTGTTTCCTTAACATCAGGAAACCATCCAAACAAGGGGTAAACAAAGCTTCTATTCACTTGAGAGTATTTCTAGTGAAATACTATGCAATCAACCACTCCCTTTAGATAAGCATGTCTCCCAGCCCCAAACATATAGCATGAAATGAACAGATATCAAAAAAAAATTATAAATGAAAGTCTTATCTGTTCCTTGTGGTTTGGAGGGAAAATCTTCTCTGTTCCTGGTTGCTACCTTTTCTTCAGGATTTGTCAGCATTCAGGTTTAGAAGTTTCCTCTGTGTCTTGCAAGCAGCCTCTTCTGGTACAGTAGACTCAAGACGTCTGTCCCCATGTCAGTCTCACAAGTTGTGAGAGTAAGGGACACTCTCTGCTGTGTCTCCAAGTTCAGCTCAGGTGTGAGCTAAGGAGTCTCACTTCCTGTCTCAAAAGACAGGCTTTTCTAAGCAATCTAACCAGGCAGGAGGTGTTTGTTAATTGACTACCAGCAGTTAACCACCACACTGCTGGATTAGAGGCACATTACCTGAACAGGGATAACTCCCCTGTTACATACCTCCCCTGTTTGTGGGAAGCTCGGGCTTGCCACGGCCAAAGCCCATCCTTCCACTCTCATTCTAGATATCTCTGTGACTTGAATGAGAGTGGATGGAGGAAGAGAACCCTCAGTCCCGCTGGGATTGGAGCCCTTTCTCCAGTTTATTCGCGTCTCCTCCTGAAGGTGCTTGAGATCAGCACTCCTCAGTCGCTCGAGGAGGACTTTTTCTAAGTATAGTCTTTTTGCTATGTGCGCGGTCATGAGATTTCCCTCGCGTCGGGTGCTCGTGTTATTGTAGGCAGACTGTATGGCAGTATTTTCAGAGCATTTAAAAATAGCTCTTTGAGTTTTCTGCTCTTGAAGCTGTCTCTCTGCCCTTTTTCCACTCAATGGGGTTGCTAGTTCAGCCTCTTTGGGATTAAGTTGGAATTCCACCCCCACTTCCAGAGAATGTCCCATCTTTTCAGCTTCATCAGCTAAAGATTCTTCTGGTTTTGATTCAGTAAGTGTACTTTCTTTTATTGCCTGTTGGGTGGCTGAAGGTTTTGCTAGTGCTTGTTTAGGTGGTTCACATTTTGCAACCTTGTCTTTCAGACGGGCGGTATTCCCAGCTCTCACTGTACCCTTGTCTTCATGGGTTTTTGTGGCTGTGGGATACTGATGCTTAGTCAGGATCAATACTTGTCCTTGTAGAACTTTCATCTCATCCGCGAGAGATCCCTGTTTTTTGAGTGCGTCTTGCAAGTCTCTTCTCAGGGAATTTATCTGCATGCTTTGCTTTCTCTGAGCTTGCTTCCACATTTTTATAGCATTGTGAAGCACTATGAACTTCTTTGCTTGGGCCACAGTTACTTGTTTCAGCTTCTGGACCTTCTTGTGCTCCCTTTTGTGCCGCGTCACCTGGGTTCTAAGCTTGGACTTTAGCGTTGCTTTGATGACGCTCAGGGTAGCCTTCAGTTTCTCATGCTGCTTTGCGGGGACATACAGGCATACCCCGGTTTAAGGACACTCACTTTAAGTACACTCGCGAGTAAGTTCATATCGCTCAATAGGCAAACAGCAGCTCCCCCATGCTCCTGTCAGCACGTCCTGAACAGCAATACCGGCTCCCTACCTGTACCGAAGCTTTGTGCAAGCAGGAAGACTATAGAGCCTGTCACACATGCTTTATTTACATTCGATATGCACGTATATAACGATTGCAGTACAGTACATGCATCGATAAGTGGGAAAAAGGTAGTGCTTCACTTTAAGTACATTTTCGCTTTACATACATGCTCCGGTCCTATTGCGTACGTTAATGCGGGGTATGCCTGTACTGGGTAATCAGACGTTCCTGCAGCACTTGAATTTCTTTAACAGCCTGCAGATTGTCTTCCTGCAGAGTTCGCTGCTTCTCCTCTGCCTTCTTGAGGTGCGTACGTAGACCTTGCAGTTGGTTCTGCAGTCGGTGCTCTGCTTCAAACTTCTCACCTTCCAAAAGTCTATTTATTTCTTTAAGCTCGTGCAGCTTTTCATTTTTTTCCTTGACGTCGTTTGTCAAATTAAAATTTTCTTCTTTGAGTTTTAAGTTTTTTCTTTGTAATCTTAAATTTTCTCCTTTTTCAGTTTCTGTACTATTCAGGGCCTCCTTGCAGTCCTCCTTCCATTTACGCACATCTGCTTTGAGAATGACAGTCTCCTGGCGTGAGACTTCCTTCTCTAGGTTGAGGGTCTGAAACTCCTTCTGGGAGACTTGGAGATCTGTATTAAGATTGACAATCGTTTCTTTAGAAATGTCCAGCTCCTCAGTGAGACTGTGTAGTTCCTTTCTGGAAACTTCCAGGTCTGTGCGGCAGCTGTTGGTCTCATGATGTGAGGCATCCAATGCTCTGCGGAGTGTCTAAACCTCTTTCTGAGATACGTCCACCTCTGTCCGGACATTGTTGACCTCCTGTTGTAAGGCATTCAGCTCTATGCGAAGAGTGTGAACCTCTTGCTGGAAGACTGTCATCTGCTTCAGTGCCTCCTCATACTTCCGCTTTAGCGTAGCCATCATTTTATCAGATTGGCTCTGCTTTTCATCCATGGCGGAAATAGTAACATTTGCAGAATATAACTCAGTCTTGAGATCATCCAATTCTGTCCTATCATGGTTGTGCTCGCCACAAACCTGGGTCGGACCGCGGGGCTGAGGTGGGGTTGTAAAAGCACCGACCTTAGACCGCGCAGGCTGATCCAGATTGCGCAGTTCGTAGTCGTACGTAGCAGGGTCAGGACTGGAGAAGGCAGCATCGTCAGTGGTCAAGCCAGGGTCAGGACTGGAGACATCAGGGTAAACGTTGTTCAAGCAGGAGTTCGGCAACAGGTAGTCAGGAGCTCCCTGCTTCAGCTTAGGAGCGTGAGCACGGGAGTGGACTCTGCACGTGCGGCGACCATGGCCCATGATACTGGTCTCAGGAAGTGATAGGTAGACCGGAGTGGGCACACCGCCTGGCAGCAGTGGTAGATCAGTGCTTCAGTGCAAGAGTCCTGAGCGGGCTGGAGAATCCTCCGCTTCAGTGCAGGAACCAGGACACGGCCTCTGCAATAGAGAATGAGCAGCAGGCCCCAGGAACCAGGGAGCTGAAGACAACACTGGGGAAACCTCCGCTTCAGCACAGGAAACAGGAACAGACCGCTGCGTGACACTAGCAGCCGGTCTCAGGAAACAAGGAGCTGAAGTCAACAAGGAGAGTACTCCGCTTCAGCACAGGAGACAGGAACAGAACTCTGCGTGAACTAGGGAATAGAACTAGAGAGATTAGAACACAACAGAGCCAAGCCATAGGGCTTGTGGCAGAACACTTGTGAAAACCAGGAAGGGTTATGCTTGGCAGAGAAGGATTGTGGGGATGCAGTACTTAAAGGCCAGCGGGCCAATCCCCTGAGGAGGGTGTGAAGGCACTGCTCCAATGAGTGAGTACAAGGTTAGGTTCCAGTGATAGCTTGCACAGCTGCAGTAGATACCAGAGGGAGTGTTCCAGGACTGCACAGGTCTGTGAGGCAAGGTAAGCAGTAAACTGAGGTGTGGATTCCTTACATGTCTTGGCTAAAGAGTAAATTGTGAGCACATCTTTTTGTAGCCTCACGTTATTTTTCTGTAGCTCTGTGTAACCATCTTTCTTTTGTTTCAATTGTTCATGGAGCATATCACAGTCATGGAAACAAAAGAAACAGCGCACAACGCCAAATAGTGAAGCAAGTAATGCTATATATTAGTAATTACAGGGTAATAAATCTGCGTACATCAAACAGTGGAATAGGTGCATTTAGTGTGTTTCACACAAGTTACCACTCAGCAACTGTTGTCAGAAGAGTCTGCAGCTTGCTTCTATCAGCGGGGGCGCTACGTTGGTTCAGGAGCAGGATTAATGTCCAAAAACCCTCATCACGAGTACATCGCTCCCAAGGGATTTCCCTTTACAGCAACCACGCTCCGTTGCAGGATTGGTGCTTGGTGGGACCGTGCGCTTCCAAGCCGTCTGGTGCAGCTCGTGTAGCTCAGCAAGCAGATCCACTGTAGGGGGTGAGACCTCAGCTCTGCAAGGGTACACTCTCCGCAGCAGCGAGGGGAACCGGCAGGGAGGCAGTCAAAGTCTCTCAAAGTCTCTCAAAGTCTTCATATGCCCAAAATTACCACCGGGAGTAATACTAGCAGGGTGAGCCAATGAGGCAATGGCAATATTAAGGCACTAGATAAAATCATCCAACATGTTTCGTAGAAATAAACTACTTCTTCAGGTAGTTATATTTTCTACGAACATGTTGGATGATTTTTATCTAGTGCCTTAATATTGCCATTGCCTCCATTGGCTTCACCATGCTAGTATTACTCCCGGTGGTTATTTGGGCATATGAGAGACTTTGAGAGACTTTGAATGCCTCCCTGCCGGTTCCCTCATCACGCAGTTATCCGTGATGAGACGACAACGTGGCACGCCGAGGTACCCTTGCAGAGCTGAGGTCTCACCCCGTACAGTGGATCTGCTCGCTGAGCTACACGAGCTGCACCAGACGGCTTGGAGCGCGAGCGGTCCCACCAAGCACCAATACTTGCAAGGAGCGTGGTTGCTGTAAAGGGAAATCCCCTTGGGAGCGATGTAATGCTGGATGGGGGTTTTGGACATAATCCTGCTCTGAACCAACGTAGCGCCCCTGGAGAGAAGCAGCTGCAGACTCTTCTAAACAGGCTTTGAGTGGTACTTGTGTGAACACACTAAATGCACATTCACTGTTTTGATGTACGCAGATTTATTACCCTGTAATTACTAATATATAGCATTACTGCTCACTATTTGGCGTTGTGCGCTGTTTCTTTTGTTTCCATTTCTTAGAGTGTGGGGGGTGCTAAGCCACCCCCTGTGTTTATAGCAGCAGACGCCTCTACCATTACACGGTTATGTGATATAATTTCTTCTTATATACACCCTCACTGTGGTTATTGTGATTTATTTCTTGGTCACTTATTTCTGTGGTTTAGTCACTGCACTATATTTATATTCTAAATTCTGGGTTAGATAGTAGCGCACAGTATTTTCTCTGTATATCACAGTCATGCCTGGCATTTTTCAGGGCATCTTCAGGGCTGGTCAAGGGATCGTCACTTACTGGTTCCGGCTCCACTTCCCTGGGATGGTTGGTTGAGGGTTCCTCACTGTTGGCACCAGACAGGCACTTCTTTGGGGTACACGACTTCTGCCTTGGGCCCTCTGGATATTTGGTTAACCGCGGGACAAATTCTCCATTTTCTCTAGGCTGCAGGGCAACTCGGTCCCCCTTTTCCTCCACAGGATCTGCGGACGTGTCTGTTCCTTCCACGGTAAGTGAAGAACCGCTTTTCTTTTTCTTTTTCCGCTTTTTTGTTTTGGATGACTCCGTCCGATCCGGAATACTGGGGTCTCCTTTATTTGATACTTTAGCAGCTTCATTATATACGCCAGGCTTTTCTTGCAGTTGGTTTAGCTGACAGAAATATTGGGTGATCTGCTGCTCCCGCTCTTTCTTTTGTCGACCATATTCGTCATCATAGAGGGCGGTCTTTTCTGTTTGTGCCGAGTTCAGGCACCCCTACCATTCTTGGGGTGTTTTGTGGATGTGACTCGGTTCGGGTTCCCCGTAAGAGATGTCTTCCTCCTTATTGGACTGGAAGGGCCACTCTTCCGTGAGTTAGGGTTCATTACAGGAACGCTGCATCTTGTCCTCCATTTTGGGGCTCTCAGGTTTAGTTTTCTTCCTGACCTCAGGAGGCGCTATTGCAGCTGTTGCCACTGTATTTGCTAGAACCCCCAATTGTAGTAGTCTTACAGGTAGGCATATTTTGCTTGTAGAGGTCGTAGCTCTCACAGGCATCTCTGTAAACTCTTTCTCTTTCTTGGATAAGTTTTACAATATCAGCAGTACTGTGCACGCATTTTCTCTCATCAGGTATACAGGATGTGCAGTTGCTAGGTAAAAACGTCTATTTGCTTTACACCATTTACTTGCTAGGTATAATCTCTCTGCTTCAGCCAAATAATGCGATTTTCTGCTTGAGTTCAGTCTCAACTTTGGGTATTATGACATTCACTCTTCACACTTTGGGATACCTTTTACACAGTTCAGCAATTCCTTTTTTATAGTAGGCAATTTTACCCTCAGCACTGTTTACTGAAAATTCCCCTGCTTCAGCACAGTCTTGCATCAATTTTCACATTTTTCTGCATATACTCCATTCACAACTGGTAGTCCTATGCGGTGTGGCAGACTTTACTTGCAGAATCAGTACCGCTCGTGGGTCACCATCTGTATTCACTGCTTCAGCTAAACATTTGAAAACAACAAACGCCTATCCCTTTAAGGGCTAACTCACTTTTGAACCCTGACTATGGCTGGAAGGCAAAACCCCTATTTCAATGACCATATTACACTTTATAGTGATAGGCAAATAAGGTTTACCTGCTTCAGCAGTCTCTTTCTCTCTCCTCTTGGGATTGGGGAAAAGAGTCCATCTGTGGTTTTGTAAGTTTCAGTTCAGTGTAAATTTCCTGCATGGGTGTGTATCACTTTAACTCTGGTCTCTGCTGCATGAGTTTTTTTTTTATGTTGCTCAGACTGTTTGTAGGCAAAAAGCATAAAAAAAATTCACAGCCAAACTCCGGGTTCCTTAACTTCAAGAACCCCCTCTCATCCCACTTCTAACACCATATGTAGGCGGACTCTCATAGAGGTATGCAAGGGAGTCTGGTTATAGTGAAATTAGATAAGGCTTTTATTGTGCCTATTTCCTTAACATCAGGAAACCATCCAAACAAGGGGTAAACAAAGCTTCTATTCACTTGGGAGTATTTCTAGTTAAATACTATGCAATCAACCACTCCCTTTAGATAAGCATGTCTCCCAGTCCCAAACATATAGCATGAAATGAACAGATATAAAAAAGTCTTATAAATGAAAGTCTTATCTGTTCCTTGTGGTTTGGAGGGAAAATCTTCTCTGTTCCTGGTTGCTACCTTTTCTTCAGGATTTGTCAGCATTCAGGTTTAGAAGTTTCCTCTGTGTCTTGCAAGCAGCCTCTTCTGGTACAGTAGACTCAAGACGTCTGTCCCCATGTCAGTCTCACAAGTTGTGAGCGTAAGGGACAATCTCTGCTTTGTCTCCAAGTTCAGCTCAGGTGTGAGCTAAGGAGTCTCACTTCCTGTCTCAAAAGACAGGCTTTTCTAAGCAATCTATTCAGGCAGGTGGTGTTTGTTAATTGACTACCAGCAGTTAACCACCACACTGCTGGATTAGAGGCACATTACCTGAACAGGGATAACTCCCCTGTTACACGGCCCATAATCTGATCTATCATTCTCTGCATCTTAATCTCGCTTCCTTTTCTTGTTTGTGTATCTCAAAAACGTTAGGCCTGAGGTGGTGTGAACTTGGTCTGGCTGACAGAACTATGTCAAATGTCAAACTTGATTACAAGATTTATTAGATCTAATTCCAGGGCAAATCTATGCAGCGGGACATTCTCGAGGAATAGCAATGCTTACATATTAAGAGCTTCATATTCAGCCCAATCAATCTGAAAAGGAGACATTCCTACACTTCTGAACGAGATCTTATTTTATTTATTTTTCCATATTTTTTTTTACTGTTTTTTTTTCTTTTAAATTTAACATCTTGTCTTGGGAGGGTCAATTCCAGATGGTAAATAAAATAATGTTATACTGTGTGACATAGGGAGATTGAGAAAGTGGAGAAATAGAATTGCTTAGAAGAGAGAGAAAAACAAAATGTGTGATATTGTTAAATGTAAAACAAAACAAATACAAACAACTGTAAATGTGATTATTTTATTGGATAGCCTTGGAAAATTGTAATGGATTTAAAAATAGTAATCAGCTTAAATATACAGAAGGTCATTTATCAATGCCCAGGGAGTACCGCAGATGCGAAATTGATACAATTTGCATCATTTTAGCTTTGAAGCAATTTAAGTAGCACATGAGCCATTTGGGCATTTATGTTATTAAAGTGAAGCATCTACAGCAAAAAAAACAACTCATGTACGTCTCGTAGATCTTACACAAACAGTGTACATAGGATTTGGTGTGTGAGAAAAACTATGGGAATGCACGGTCTCTCCTCACCCTATTGTTAAACATAGTTTCAAGATGTGTATGTAGAGGAGGTAACGTGGATCATCAGTAATTATAGTCTGGAACACAGCTGATGCCCATTCTTCCCTCTTGACATCGCTAAACAGTGAAAATAATCTGTATTGTGGGAAAGGATTGTGTGGGTTCAGGGGTGGCTAACTCCAGTCCTCAAGGGCCACCAACAGGTCAGGTTTTAAGGATATCCCTGCTTCAGCACAGGTGGCTCAATCAGTGGCTCAGTAACTGGGCTACTGATTGAGCCACCTGTGCTGAAGCAGGGATATTCTTAAAACCTGACCTGTTGGTGGCCCTGGAGGACTGGAGTTGCCCCCCCCCTGGTCTTGTTGATTAGCATTGTGGTTAGAGACCCCCCCCCAAAATACAAATAAATAAGTGCACAGAATTAAAGTGGCAGCACAGTAGGCTCGATTGACCTTTTTTTTAATACAATATATTAATTCCTAGTCTCCCCCAATGTTATTTTATATCACATTCACGTTATTTGATTTGTGAGTGAATAAAGATTTGACCGTTCACCTTGGAGCAAAAACACAGCATCAAATGTATTCAGAAAAGTCAACAAAAAGAATTAAGGGATGAGATGAGATCTACATCAAAATCGAGTTTTGCATTGGCCTTGTGTATATATACTGTATATACACATATACATATATACTGTATATGCACATATACATATACAACAAAAGAGGACAGCGCGGGTTCCATAGTGTAAATAGTAAAAGGTTTAGTACCGCAATGCTAAAAATCAGGTCACTCCAACAAATCAGTGAATTATGCGCATTGAACATGAACTCTGGTCCCCTTGTGATTCTCCTGCCGGTACGGAGCTCCAATCTCGCAGCTAGAGGTGTGGGATGTCCAGCTGGGTAGCTTCGATGATGTGCTTCCACACAGCAGTCCCCCTCAAATATAATCTGCTACTTAAAAAAAAATAATATGCACGATTTCTGTACATTACTCTTGCGTGTAAAAGTTTTTAAACCTAAGGTTTGGCATCAGATGTCTGCAAAGAACGATTTTCAGGGGGATCAAAGTGCTCCTTTTCTCACATACAGTTCCCCAGCCCATAATCAGAGGAAGAACAAAACAAAACAATGTTAGGGGGGAAATATTGCCTGGAAGAAGAGACAGGTTACAAAACAGCATTATGGATCAGTGTTTTCTGATAGAAATAGATACAGTGGGAAACTGACAGTGCAGACCATTGTTAAAAATGTATAAAGTGAAAGTTACTTATCTAGCACACTGTAAAACATAGTTTCATTTATTCAATTTTCCCCTTTTATACTTTGCTGTCTAACCTAATTTATATCACCTCATAAAACTGGGCTTCTCTCCGGCTGCCCCAGGAAGTCTTAAGCAGTGGTTTCCCAGGCAACCATCTTCCCTGTTCTTTTTCAGGGAAATCACGCATTGCTGCCTGTCCCATCAAGTCCTTATCAAGCACGGGATGTATTTATTTTTTATAGCAAAGCATAACAAATTAAGCTAGGTTAATTCCCAGAATCCTCCAACGACATTGTCAGGCTGCAGGGTAACTCTACTTTTATTTGGTAATTTTGCTATAATTTCACGTGTCATCGCTGGTTTTTTCGTACTGTATTGAGAGTTCGGCCTGTCCGCTGCCAGACAGACCTGCAATGCATTTCAAACTACTCAAGATAACAATGCCATTGTTATCATGTTGTTACCGCCTGCTGCCTCGTTTTTACAGAATGATACATTAGCCATGTGTTCTTCATACTCTTCCCCCTCCCCAGTGCAGAGCTATGGGAAGAAACGACGCGGATACTGCATCATTCTGGAAATATTAGGGAACCCGCAGTGAAGACGGAAATAACTTTCTCACACGTTTATGAATTTGGTTCACTTTGGATATTTACATCGGGGGAAGACTTGAAAAGATATGAAACTGCGCCAGAAACCACCAGCGGTGACTATCTTTCTTAGAAAGCACCAAGACATCAACTTTCACTAAGATTTGCTGACAATTGTCAATATGATTTTGGGAACATTTGCATAGATCGTTAAGAAGTATAGTATTCATTTTTAAATCTGGAAGTCAGCAAATAGTATTTGTTTCAACGTTGCTCGTTAGCATTGTTTTTTTACTTGCAGGAAAGAAGGGTGGGGGGCTGTGTTGGTCCTTTCTTCCATGTAGTAACAGATGAGGGAGAGGGAGTATGATACATTTTATTGGGCCAACAAGTAGTATATCTGTTACAAGCTTTCGAACCTCTCAGCATTCTCAAGGACCCGATAAAGGACCCTGAGAGGTTCAAAAGCTTGTAACGTATCAGCTACTTGCTGATCCAATAAAAGGTATCACACTCCCTACTCCCTCTCCCTCCTTTGTTACTACACGTGCAGGAACTTTCGGAAAGGAAACTGGGAGCGATTCGCACAGCTCTAGTAATGACACAATGTCAATAGCATTGTTATCTTGTTATTGAAAAGCACTGCAGCCTCCTCTGACCGCAAAAGTCACACCCTGCTGTTTCGACGGTCTTGGTAGCCACCCCCATTTCACACCTCCTTGCAAGCCCCCTCCTCTATTCCTACCCCTCCCCATGTATTTATCTTCCCCTGTCTCACTCTTACCCCCTCTCTTCCACACTCACACTCACTCTCCCCACTCACCCCGCTATCTCTTCCTCACTAACTCTTACACCCCCTTTCACTCTCGCCCACATACATACTTACACTACTCTCCCCCACATACATACTTACAACTCTACGCAGCATAGTCCGCCACCGAACATACTGACACCTACCGCTCCGTGCTCCACTCCACAGACATATGACAAACACAGTACCAGCCCCCAAATTAAGTCTTACAACACTACTCGCCCATCATACATAGCAGTACAACATACGCTCGCCCCCACATACATACTGACAACCACTACTCGCCCACAGACAGTACGGACAAACACTACTCGCACACAGACAGATGGACAAAACGACCGCTCAAAGAATGCTTACAAACACTACGCTCCCCACTACAGACTTACAAAATACTCTTCTCCACAGATCATAGTTACACTACTTCACCACATACATACATGACATGACGCGCTCCACCAGAGGTCACTTACACGACGCCCCCACATATGATACTGCCAATACAACTGACTCTTGGCCCACATACATACTTACAACACTACTCTCCCCACATACATACTTACAACACTACTCTCCCCACATACATACTTACAACACTACACTCAAATACATACCTACACTACTGCCCCAAATACATACTTATACTACCACCCTAAATACATTCTTACACTAACCCCCCTCTCCCCCAATACATTCTTACACTAACACCCCTCCCCCCCCCAATACATACTTACACTAACCCCCCCACAAATACATACACACCTTGGGGATGATCTCAGGCTGTGGGCCTCCCTCACTCTCCCACATCAGGCCTCTCATGTCGGTGGCTGTGGGGGGGCTGGCTGGTGCTGGAAGTTGGGCCCAGCCAAAGGTCAGGCTCAACTTCTGCGTTCGGCTGCCAGGCCTCTGGTTGCCGCCAGGCTCCGGCTCTCCCACTGCTGCAGGTCTCCCTCACTCTCCCGTGTCAGGCCCCTCTGTCACACCGACATATGAGAGAGGCCTGCCGTGGAAGAGTGAAGGAGTGAGGTGGGCCGGTAGCAGCGTGGGAGAGCCAGTGGCTGGCGGCAACCAGAGGTCCGGCAGCCGGAAGCAGAAGTTGGGCCTGACTTCTGGCTGGGCCCAACTTCCAGTGCCAACCGGCTTTGTCCCAAGCAGCCACTGGGCACTTGACCTGACTCTTCCCCCTATCGGCAGCCCTGACTTCAAAGACAATGAACTTGTGAAGGCACGGACTCTCAAACTCAGTGTCATTGTTTTCAATCAGGTGACCCTGGTTCAAATCCCAGGCCCCTTGTGACGTTGGACAAGTCACTTTATCTCCCTGTGCCTCAGGCACCAAAAGAATAGATTGTAAGCTCATCTGGGCAAGGACTGTGTCTGTAAAAATCCCTATGTTCAATGCTTCTTTCCGCGCACTGTACTGTAATTGTGACGCGCTTTGAGTCCCGTTGGGAGAAAAGCGCTGTATGAAACAAAGTTATTATTTATTATTAAAATTAGAGCCAATTTTCGACACGTTAGCAATGTAAAAGGCCTCAGTGATGCGGTCACAAGCATAAGACTTCAAGAGACAACATACTGAACATCAAAACATAGAGAAGTAAGACTTTCTGTCTCCAGAACTGCGGCAGGAAAAGCTGCGACTCCGGAGACAGTGTCTGCTGCGGTCGTGCAGTGTGGAGAGTGGGGGGGGGGGGGGGGGGGTGGGAGTGGGGTAGGGTCCATGCTTCCAGATTGGACCTCCCACAGCATTAATCCGCCGGCGTACCGACAGCCGCGGTCATGCCACTGCAGCTTCCCCGGTGCCGGAAACAATTAATCTTGCTACATCTGTAGGTAATTCCAGAAACGCCAAAGGGAGAATCATTCCAACAATTAATACTTGATTGCAGCTGCCAGGAATATTCAATGTGTGGTTAATTGAAATCATATTTGTAGAAGAAAATAATGCTTCACAATGGCAGAAGTTGAACTAGTTTGTGAGTTACCCCACTGTGCCCATAAATGCTATATGACTGCAGCCTTTTACATACGATTCACAGTGAATGTAGCTGTCAGAAAAGTGCTAAATGGTACGGTAATATTATATTCAGTTATACTGTACCTTAGCAAAAAAGAATAGGTACTCTGAGACCAGACTGTGAACACTAATGATAGGGCCCTTGGCCATTGGGCATGTGGGAAAAAAGATTAAGAAGGTAGAACTATATGTGGCCATATGAATCATAGTAATCGGAGATAAAGACCTAAAATAATGTGGTTTGGGATGACAGGCTGTAGACTTTCTGCTTGAGCTAGGATAGATTTCCAGTTGGAGAGCCGGATAGCAGGGAGATGTGGGACTCGTTAAACATACGCCCTATGGGTATTATACTAAGTACCACATTTCATATTGCCATGTATAGTGCTTTCTGTATAGTGCATTTTTTTATTTTCTTTCTTACACAGCACTGCAATGTATGCAGCACGGCTCATGGAAGTTTAGAAAAACAATACGTTTCTACTTCCAACCCTTTTCAAACTGTGACTGATGTTTATGGAACTAAAGTGACTTGCCCATAGTCATCACAACTGGTGGTGGGATTCAAACCAGGGTCTACACTTCAAAGACACATCCCTAGGCCCCAGGTCACTAGTCCCAATATGATAGTAGAGGAGTAGATACAACGCTGCTTTGATATATGAATCCTACACTGTTCACATTACAGATGCAATCCCATTTTCTTAAAATGTTGTAAGTGTACCCCTCCCTGCCGGCTTCTAGGGAGATTACATCAGTGTGCAATCTTTGGCTACTCAGCATAGATTACCTTGATTCAGGGTGCTGGATCCAGGTGGTTGGGCAATGAGGAAGCATGGGGGGAAATGATGGGTGCCAGGAACTTTTGTAGTACAACATCAGTCTTTCTTCATGTCCCCAGGCACGGAGACACATCACACACATACAACAACATTGTACTAATTTCTAGTGGTTATTCATGATTACTGTGCTTCCTTAAGTGCCTTAACACTCAGAGGGAGGTGTATCCGCTTGGTTACTTTCCTGGAATTGGACTTGCCCCCTGGCCACCTGCGGAGTATCGTCCGTTATACCCAGTTTAAACTGGGCCCTTACAGGCTGGTTCTACGCTGGTGAAGATTGTACCCTTTTCTGTGTGGGAACTGCTACTTTCACACAGGTGGAAAAGAATAAATATATGGATCTACCACTAGAGCCGGTCCGCTGACACCCGGGAGCCCTCTGCCTGGGGCCTTCTGTGGCATGTCGGTCTCCCCTCTCTAGGACCTGCTTGATTCCACTAGCTATCTTCTGGGATCCCAACTTAGAGGGCACTGTCCCTGTCTATAACATGATAAATAAGGGGGTGACTGGTCTCTTCTGTAACTTTATGGACACATCCCTATCTACTCTCCCTGGGGCTCCTCTTGTCCTTCAGGAACTGCCCTTCCAGAACCTACCTCTTATCCTAAAATACTCCATTGTGACGTTAATATCACGATAAGGGGTATGCTAAGGGATTACCAGAATGCATTGATTGGCTGCTGAAACTGACGTCACGTTGCTGCCGCCAGGAATAACACTTTCAAAAGACTCCCCCGACTGCAGCAGCGTATACGCCGTGCTTTGCAGCCAATGGTAGTTTCAAGAGTGAACACTACCACTGGCCGCCAGGTAGGGGTGACGAACGTGCGCACGTCGCGATGTACGCAGTGTGAACGGGGCCTAACTCTCTCACATCCGGTGATGTGTCGCCATGACAACGTGGTGTCATATGACGCCGCCCATGCCAGAGAGCATGTAAGGGGGCGGGGGGAGAAAAGTTTGCGCCCCCTGCCTTATGCAAACATTTGAAAGCAAAGACAGGCCCAGACAACTCCAGTATCTATAAAACCATTTAATATCAACTTCCTAAAAACATTGCTGCTTACTGAAGAGCATGTAGCATCAGCAAATGTACTTTATAAATCCCCAGATGCCCCTGTTACTGCTATTAGCATTGTGATAAAACTGATTCTTTTTGACAGACCTTTTTTTTATTTATTTTTTTTATGCCTCAAGCAAATATCTTACTATAGAGGACAGATTTAAATCAACAAAAATCACTACTGCTCATTTTAGCAAAGCCCTGGAAATGACATTGGGCAGAAGACCAGCGCTCCAATCTTCTTAATACTTTTAACTCTTCGCAGTCCCTTCCCATCCCTAAAAAAGGGGCTAGTCTCTATTCTTCCAAAAGCCATTTACCCAAGGGCAGGGAGGCTCGAGAAGAAGATTCATAATGACAGCGGGAGCAAGAGCGAGTGGCAGGAAAGTAAGGGGTTAATGGAGCGGCAGTGCACGGATTGTCACGTAGAAGATTGCCTGGCGAAGGTCCTAGGGAGGACCGAGGCGTGGATCCTTTTTTCCCCCTTAAATGTCTCTGATGTTTATTAGACCGGTATAGTGCTATTTTCTCTGTTTTTAATGCTATATTACCCCCAGGATTAGAACGTGGTTGGACGTCCACACGTGGCAGATCTTCACAGAAACGTGAGTCCTTTTCTTTGGACATTGTGATTCAAAACACAGATTATTCTATAGTAAAATAATATATCATATTCGTGCATTACCAGGGCTGCCACCTTCTATTGAAGCCTAACCCAGAGACTTTTTACAATCATTTTTTTTTACATGTATTTATTTTATCCTCTCTCCCCCTGGCACCATCTTCCCTGTGAGGTGCAGTCAGCATGGCTCCGCAACTTCAAATGGCGCTCATTGCTTTGACAACGTAACATCACACAGCGTCAAGTTGGCATGACAACGGGACGCCTTATGACACCGAGGTGTCAGGTGATACCCATTTGTCATGGCAACGGGATGTCGCACGGCGATCCGTTGCCATGGCAATGGGTCGCCTTATGGCGCTGTGATGTCCAGTTGTCATGGCAATGGGACGCTACGTGACATCACGTGTTGACACCAGAAGGGCAGGTGGAACATCAAATCAAGTCCCGACAATTCCAGTTGCTGTCTAGTTGAACGTGAGTGTAAGGACTCTGAGTGGACATGTGATTCCCCATTGCACACGCATTGAATGATCAATGAACTTCCATGCATCTTCTGACAAGTAGATCGCTGCTTTAAGGTGGGGCAAGTGAAATAATAAAAAGACCTTCAGATGATTGAAGTATGTAGAGCAGTTGTTACCGACTTTTTGTTTTGTT
This sequence comes from Ascaphus truei, assembly GCA_036426205.1. Taxonomy (NCBI): domain Eukaryota; kingdom Metazoa; phylum Chordata; class Amphibia; order Anura; family Ascaphidae; genus Ascaphus; species Ascaphus truei. Next base: position 29,720,223 of record CM071573.1, read on the forward strand.
AAGGAACCCCATAATTATATTGTGAAACTCTGAGGAACCCCAACCCTCTATAATAATGTGTCTGAGATCAGATGCATTGTAAGGAACCCCAACCCTCTCTACTAGCGCGTCGGAGATCAGATGCATTGTAAGGAACCCCAACCCTCTCTAATAGCGCATCTGAGGTCGAATGCATTGTAAGAAACCCCAACCCTCTCTACTAGCGCGTCTGGGATCAGATGCATTGTAAAAAACCCCAACTGTCTCTAATAGCGCGTCTGAGGTCGAATGCATTGTAAGAAACCCAAACTGTCTCTAATAGCGTGTCTGAGATCAGATGTATTGTAAATTCTTCTGTATTTGGTACACTTTTCAAATGACCTGAACATTGCAGAGAACCCTTTAGGGACACCCGGGGAACCCCGGTTAAAAAACACTAATGTAGACTACCAACTGTGTACACCTTGCACTTACTTGTTTCATTTACTATACAGAATGCTGATTTTAAGAATTGAATACAAGACATTGAGATAGAATTGGCCAAATGTGTTCTTGTACAATCTGCCCCGGTAGGTAGTATGCAAAAAATCCTTAAAACAGCAACTAAATGAATGACTGTGAGAATTTGACAGTTGTTTTTTTTGTTTGAAAACATGAAGCTAATCCCCCTTAACTTCAGTACTTTTGAAATGAATCCTTCCTCTCTCCTTCCAGGGACGTTTGATTGATTGAGCTCAGACATGCTGTGAGTAGAGTATTCACCAACACTACTGCAGATGGCATCTTGATTGTTTCAAATGTATGGGAGCATGACATAACCATTCAGCACTGAATGACTGCCAGGATAGTCTTCAGGGAATCGGCTTAACAAAGCTGTACTGTAATTTTCTCTGTATCCTCATCAATCGCTCGCACACTTATACGACCCTAATCTGAAAAGCTAAGCGGAGGATGAATTAAAAAAAAAACAAAGTTGTGGTGGTTTGTTAATTAATGTGCTGTATAGAGAGAAAATTGTCAAGCATGGGGATCAAAATAAAACACTCGGTCTGAATAATTAAAACCTTTCACTTAAACGTAACTGCATCCAAAGCAAACCAAAGCCACCTGCCTGGCAGTGACAGAATAACATGTACAGTAAAAAAAAAAAGACAAAATCAAGGCAATTATAAATAAATTGGCGAAAGATGAGAAACGCTTTGCTAATGACATTATGGAGAACAGCTGGTCTTGCACAGTATTCTAGAGCTGATATAGTCATATTTTTCCAGGATTCCAGTGTATGCATCCAGAAAGTCAAATATACTGTACTGTATGCAGGATGTGCAACTGAAATTTAAATATGACTTGATACAAAAGATTGATTTTATATCCGTCAGGGTATATAGGACAAACCTTGTACGTGGAGCAGCTTAATATTATGCTATATACAGTACATCTGTAATGTCTTTATAAATAAATCTTTACTTTCAGCTGTCATGCGGTCATGATGTCAGCACACTATCTAATATGATTTGGGATGAGAACTAAAATCCATAATCTGATTCAGGCTTCGGTTGTGCTGTCGCTCTAACAATCACACGGATACATAACCACAAGTCAAACACCAGCAGGGACTCAAGGAGAAAGAAAATGCAGTAAGTGTTAGAACTGCTAAATTGGTATGTGTTTTAAAACGAGCTCTAGGGTTTCCAGGTGTCAGTATTGAACCGGACTGTCCTGTATTTGGACACACTGTCCAGTAAAAGATTAGAGGTAATACAGGACATATATGTGTGTATACCGGTATTACCTCTCTGGCCATAGTAACCTGACCGGTTTAAGGGGGGGCGCTGGATTTCCCAGAGCAGGGAGAGAGCAGGGCTGTTGCTAGGGGGCTGGGCAGCTTCTTCCATCCTGATTCGCGGCTGCTGGGTAATGCAGCCACTCAGGAGGAGGTGTCAGGAGCTTCATTGTGGGGCCAAGGAGAGGAGGAAACAGCATGGAGCGGAGAGATGTGTGTATGTCTCTCGAGCGTTTGTCTCGAGCGTGTGTGTGTCTCGAGCACATTGCACCTGTCACCTCTGTGTCCAATATTTTTGGAAAAGCCACCTAGCAACCTTAGCTATAGCCCATATTCATTGGCAGCGTGCACTCAAGAATATCATAGCGCCTAATTCCTGAAAAGATTTCAGTGTGTTCTGTGGCCCTCAGATCTGCTTAATGGTTTCAGATCATTAAAATGTCTCAATGCGTTTAAATGCCTGCTTGCATACTTACTGTATATAGCCCCATCAAAAGCTGGAGCCATGCTCTGCCTAAAACATCAGCCATTGATAAATAATGAAAAGGGCAATTAGATCAAACAAAGGCTTCAACACACCCCTTGTTCTGTGTTATTTCTCTTTCATTTTAACGGATGTCAAACATTTGAACCCTGTTTGTAATTTTTCACACATGCTAATGAGTAGACATAGTTAACCTCAAGTTGTTTAGTATTAAAATAGTCTATTACGGCCATATGGAAACATGCAACAACACAAATGTGAAAATATGAGAACAGCAACAAAAATAAGCAGGGGGTCTCAAGTATATGTGGTAGTTATTCAAGGAATAGCCTAGCACCCTCCCCCCCCTCCCCCTAACATTGTATGCTGAGGGAAAGTAAACGTATACGTGCATCTGATAATCTATCCTTTCCCTTTAAGGCAGGGGTGCTCAACTCCAGTCCTCCAGCTCCCACAACAGGTTGTCAGGATAGCCCTGCTTCAGCACAAGTGGCTCAATCAGTGCCTGCTTCAGCACAGGTGGCTCAATCAGTCCCTGCTTCAGCACAGGTGGCTCAGAGGGTCAGTCTTTGAATGAGCATCTGATTGAGCCACGTGTGCTGCAGCTGAGATATCCTGAAATCTTGACCTGATGGATGAGCTTGAGGACTGGAATTGAGCACCCTGCTTTAAGAGACACTATTACAAACATTCCCAGTTTTAATTAGTACTTTTATACTCGTTACAGCTGAAAATATAGAACATATATTGTCCAGTGGCAAATGTCATACACATTGCATGTTGTGCAGAAGCTATGCACCCACTGGCTTGCAATGAGAAGCAGATAAAAAGCTGACCCTTTGCAAAGGATCGTTTCAGTACAAGTCCCCTGCGGCCCAGTGCTACGAGCTGACATAACGTAGGGAGGAGAAAACTTGGAAACGACTGCATTTAACATTCAGAATTGAGAATTGTTTAATAAAAGAGGTGGATAATCTGATTTATGAGGAGAGGCTATGTAATTTAGATTATTTTACATTAGAAATGAGGTGTCTAAGAGGGGATATGATAACTATATACAAATATATTTGGGGACAATACAAGGTGCTTTCAAAATAACTACTCATCCCACGGGCAGTACAAAGGACTCAGGGTCATCCCTTAGGCTAGGTCTCCGGTGACTGCTGCAGCGCGCTAAGACAAGAACCGACTCTAATTAAACAACCAGTTTTTCCTGAAGACAGTCAAAGTCTTCAAGTCTTGTCTGGTCTTGAAGTGCTGGGACCTCTGACCCTATGCGTTACGTTTCATCACTTTCTCAGGGGTAAGGAAAGTGATGAAACATAACGCATAGGGTCAGAGGTCGTGGTGACTTTGAAGAAACATATGCGCAGCGCTCTATGAGTGAGGATATCTCCATTAATAAGCGAACAACCGCTCCTCCCCAAAGAGTGTACCGGTCAGTGGGACGTGCTGCAGAACTTGCCCCCACCCCCGGCGACAGAGGAAAGAGCAGGAGCTATTTTGCTATTGTTGGACTACCACGCTTATTATCATTGCTGTGCTGGAAGTAGGATTCTGGTTTTACCACCGGATCGCCTACAAGAAGTTTTCTTCTTTTATCTGTTGATGTTTATTGATATTATATGTTATTAAATCAGTTTAATTGTTTCTATTAGCCTGTGTTTGTTTGCGTGGTGTATGTTAAGTGTTGTTCCAGTTTTATGTGTGTACGTTTGTGGTCTGTCTATCTTACTATATATTTCTGAAAGCGTCATATGTTTCCATGTCTGTATGTGTCTCCCTGTGTCCCTCCCTGTGTCCCTAGCGGCAATCGAACCACTGCTCTGTCTCCAAAGTTCAGCCCACAAGTGAGCTAAGGATTCACTTCATGTCTCAACAGACAGGCTTTTGTAAGCAATCTAAATCAGGCAAGTGGTGTTTATTAATTGACTACCAGCAGTTAACCACCACACTGCTAGATTAAAGGCACATTACTTGAACAGGGATTACTCCCCTGTTACAGGGGGCTTCTGAAAGGGACTGGGGGAGATGAAGGTGGGGACTGCTAAAAGGGACTGAGTGAGATGATGAAAGTGGGACTGCTGAAAGGAACTGGAGGAGATGATGAAAGGGGGACTGGTGAAAGGGACTGAGGGAGATGATGAAGGGGGGGTGGTTGATGATGAAGGGGAGTGCTGAAAGGGACAGGGGGAGATAATGAAGAGGGTGGTTGATGATGAGGGGTGATGGGGGAGATGATTATGAGGGTGCTGGGGGTAATGATGATGAGGGGTGCTGGGAGAAATGATGACGAGGGGTGCTGGGGAGATAATGAGAGGGGTGCTGGGGGATATATGTTGCATTGTGCATTTTTTGTATTTCTGCGGTCTCACCAAATAAACCCCATTTTATTCAACAATGTAGTCCTGCCTTGTATTTTAAATGTAATTTTGTTTCAAGTAAACATAGTAAATACATGTATAATTTTGAATAATAAATGCTGTTTTACCCATGCAGCCCGAATCTGTTTTCCTTGGAGCATTTCGGCACTTCTCACATGTAGAGATGGGTGATTTTTTGCAGATTAGAATTTGTCTCAGATCTGTCGATTCCTTTGGTCTGCGGATTTCTGAGGATCAGTCTAAAAAAAGGCGATTCATCTTTGCAGATTTATTTAATTTTTTTGACACGACAATCTATCCACGGATTCCGCATTCCGCTGCCGGATTTTAAGAATTGAATCCCCGGATTGGATTCTTGAAATCTGTCAATGGATTATGGAATCCGTGAATGGATTCTTAAAATCCACTATCGGATTGTATCCAATGGATGTTTTAGATTAATCCGTACAGATTGAAACTGTAATTATCCGTCGACGGATTTTACACCTCAGAACGGATTTTGAACTGAAAACTCGGGAAAATCCGGGAAACAGATTTGGACTGGTTCGCCCATCTCTAGTGACATCCAGCACCATCATTCAAAATCAATGATGGTGCACCACAACACAACCCCAAACTTTAAAATTAGGCCAGATGCATCCTGTGTCATGATGACTGTCAAATAATTCCGTGTTCTGTACAGTGACCATCCCGACAAAAATGGATGAGGTCAAAGAATGACAATAAAAAAAAGTAGGCCAGAGGAATTGAATTGGGGCTGAGCTAATTGCTTTCAAGGTGAGGATGGAGAGGACAGAGGATCTCCATCACCAGGTACTTGAGGAGGTGCTACTACAGGGACAGGATCATCGGCATGCAATGATTACTCTTGCTGGGGGTGTTGCAGCCTCATATGAACACCGATCATCCATGTTCTGCCACTCATCAAGTACCTCACTCCTACTAACAATGTGCTCACATTACACACATTGCACCTTCGCACACTGCCAAGTGAAGAGATACAATACACATTCTGTGGGACTAATGCATCCCTTGGCCAAGGCGGGCTTGCAGCAGTCATGACTTCCTCACTGCTAGAAGTGCTCCATGCTACCATACCCACTCCTCTAGCCTGTGGTTCCTTGCCCCGGAACACCCACATCATCACCTAATGATTTCTCTGCCACTACTAGAACAGTAAGAGAAAAAGTAGAGGTGTTGGGCATAGAAGACTCCGGTTTTGCAGCTAAAACCAAATCTAGGGACACTAATTCATATTCTGTTATCATGATAATGTCATGAAATATTATGTATTTTAATCCATTATGTGCTTCAGGGGTTAATATGATTGGAGTTTATGCTAAAATACCATATGTTGGGTTTGAAACAGGTCAGGACGTTTTCTGGGTTAGTGCTTGTCTTCAAAGAGAGCTTAATTGGGGGGGGGGGGGTTCTATCCTCTATGGCCCACTTAAAAGGGCCAGAGGGGTTGTATATTACTGATAGAGTCTCAAGATAAGGGCAGTTATCTGCTAGAGGTGGGAATGAGATATGGCCCTTGTGACAACTTTCTATAAACATGGTCTTTTTAGAGCTAGCTTCAAAGACATTCTCTGGAGAGTGATGCACGGTTCAGGGAGTGTGGCTAAAAAAGTATTAAACCTAAGATTGTGTTTATTAAAATTGAGAATATCATGTCCGCCATGAGCGCCTGAATCTATTGGTGTGACTCACGTGTGTACAGTATAAGTATTAGTTAAGGAAACTTATGAGCGCGTACCTACTGAATGTTTAGTTTAAACATTATATTGTAGGAGGTTTTTTACTCTGTCATAAAACTGTCAATCTCACAGCTGACAGGGGCTGGGTTTATGTTGTTTCAATTGGAAAAAATACTAGAGAACAAGGTTTTATAATAAATTAGAATTCAACAGAGGTGCATTTGGACCAAACACATGAATCTAATGTTCCTGAACCAGCAAACTCTCTGTTCTGTTTATTTTCCTCCATATTATTTTGAGAAACTGTTCTGCATTTAATGTAATTGTATGTTCTTGTAATATTTTGTTTTCTGTAATCTAAGCACTGTATCTTACTATATATTTCTGAAACCGTCATATGTGTCTGTGTCTGTATGTGTCTCCCTGTGTCCCTCCCTGTGTCCCTAGCGGCAATCCCATTGGACCTTGGGCCAGGCCAATGAGATTGCTCCCTTGGCCCGCCCACCCCGCACACCTCTCATCGGCCTGAGGCGGAGTGACGGGCCAAAGGAGACACGGAGACACACACACACACACACACACCCTGACCCCCCCCCATCCCCCCCATCACGTGTGCCGCCCTGCACCGGCTCCCGGACGGAGGGGAAGCGCGGCCCTCCTGCCGCCAACTTCAGGCTCCTCCCCCCTCGCTCTCAACCGGCTTCCGGAAAGACAGAGGGGAAGCGAGGCGCTACCTCACCGCCGCACCCTTACCTCTCCGCAACATCCCCACCACGTGCGCCGCCACCCTGCACTGGCTCCCGGACGGCACCCTTACTGCGGCCCTCCTACCCCAGCCGCCAACGCTCCCTTACCTCCCCGGCGCTCCCTTACCCCCCCGCCGCTAACTCCCCGGCCGCTAACTCACCGGCGCTACCTCACCGTCGCTAACTCCCCGGTGCTACCTCCCCGGCCGCTGGGGGGCCAAGCAGCCTCCTCGGATCTGTGGCAGTCCCACTCTCCACCACTTCTCACTCCCGGTGTGTGTGTGTGTGTGTGTGTGTGTGTGTGTATGTGTGTGTGGAGAGGGACATTTTACTCCTGCCAACAATTTGTGCCTCACTTTCACCCCTACCCCTGCCCTTCACCCCCCCTACCCCTGCCCTTCACCTCCCCCTACCCCTGCCCTTCACCCCCTCTACCCCTGCCCTTCACCCCCCCTACCCCTGCCCTTCACCCCCCTACCCCTGCCCTTCACCCCCCCTTTTTTTTTATTGTAGAGCGTCTATTAGGGCAGCACACACGATTTTGTTGTTTGTGTGTGTGCTGATTCGCATTCACCACCAAGTGATGAAATTGCAGTGGACGCATAGCCTTATATTTCCTTCACATAACTTGGAGTCTGGCCCCAAACACATGATTGCTACCCATGCAATCCCGGATGGTTCAGTGGCAGAGGAGAATTCTTTAGTTCTTCTTGTTAAAAAATAACGTGTATTTTTTCAATGGCAACGATCAATAGGAGGAGGAGAGTGATGAAAATCAAATATTTCTTCTAACAGATCCCATTCTATAAGGATAAAAACCTGGGAGGAAGAGGGGGACGACGAGGCACTCTATCTCAAGGTTGCGGAACATAGTACTAGTATCAATTGAAAAATACGATTTAAGAAGTGGCTTCAAGAGTTCAGGCCTGACTGAAAACAATGACAGGGGATCCTGGTTGCAGCCTCCTTTTGTATGTATGTATGATGTATGTATGGATGTATGTAATGAGTAGGTAATGTATTTTGTATGTATGTATGAAGAAGTATGGTATGTAGTAGGTAGGGTAATATATATAAAATCTATATATTATATATAGAGAATTCTTAGGAAAAAGGCGAATGAGGGAGGGAGGCGCACACCCCTAGCCGAATAAATAGTCAATTTAATGAGGGGAAGGGAGGAGGTGGGTTAAACAAAGCGCTTACAAAAAAGCAGTAAAATAAAGCATTGTGTGATATAATCACCACATCCGGTTGCGTTTCGCAGTATCTTGGGCAGTCTATTCTAGCGCGCGGTTGATGCTCAGGGTCAATGCGTATCTGACGGGTGAGGTGCGATCCCTAAGCGACAGATGATGAAGAGGCTTGAATTACAAGGAGCCATCTCTCCAGGACTCTAACACGCTTACAGAGGGAGATTACCTGACCTGGAAAAGTTGGGCATTGATTCCTTACACTGCAAGGATCGGGACTGCCCCAATATACTGCAGAAGAGAAACGAACCGGTAGGTGAGAGATATTACACACAATGCTTGATTTTACTGCTTTTTTCTAAGCGCATTGCTTAACACGTCCTCCCTTTCCCTCTTAAATTGACTATTTTACGTCTGGGATGTGCGCCTCTTTCCTTGTTTTCCTAGTAGTGCCTCGTGGACGTTGGTTTTTGTCCAATTTTGAGAGCTAGCAGGAGACCCTTCATACCAGAACCCACATCATCATGGACAATTTGAGGACTGTTTTCACTCTTTTTTTCTTTTTTTAAATGTTATGTTGTATTTAATTTCTATTGGGATTGTTATAGGTTATATTATGGCTAGAATCATTTAGTATCCTATATTATAGTTTTATTAGGGTAGATTTTTATCCACTTATCACTGTTGGTGTATTATATAATACAATCATTTATTTGCCTATTAACCATAAGCAGAGGCGCTGTTTTTCTCTTGTTTGAGAGTTATTAATATATATATATATATATATATATATATATAGCACCATCCAAGTACATGAGATAGCTTACAATTGGACATTAGACAAATCATTTATCTCCATGTGTTTCTAAGGCACAAAAAATAGATTGTAAGCTTTACGGGGTGGCTGTAAGCACTACAAGACAACAAACATTATATTAGGAGTAACTAGAGACCTGTTCCTCACAGTACGTACAATACTGTTTGTAAATATTAAAAAAAACGAGTGCTAAAGTGTGTTGTAAAGAAAATGTATCACGCCAGCTTTGAACCACAAACAGAAAGGACTGATTATTTATTTATCTTTTATATATATATATATTATTATATATATAGATATATATATATATATATATCAGTACACACACAACACACACACCACACATATATAGATATATATATATATATAATAGTATATTATATATATATAGTAATATAAAGAATGATAAATAGTCTTAAAACATATCACTCCACCGGTTCATTTTAGTCATAGAGTAGGCGTCTGTAACAGCCATGTAATAATAGGCTGGAGCTTGACTTAATATTGGGGTACCACTTTGGTTTTGGAAGAGACAAATCCTTAAGAGAAAGTGTCAAATAAATCCCAGGAATGAAGAAATTAATAATAGGAGAACCCAGGAGAAATACAAAGAATGGCTAATTTATTAATTTATCCCTAAACCCAGCCAAACAATCTGAAAAACATACTGTTGCAGGATTTCCCATGTCAAGCGGACAATTACAGTCTCCCCACAGCTCTTAATTGTACAGTCATTTGTTGCACAGCAGGCGCAAGTCAGGATTTAATTCCACGCTCAGGACTCCTCTTCCCCGTTCCACCACCATAATCACCTCACCCCTGTCAACCTGCAAGGTTTGACAATTTATGGGGTGATGAAACACAACCAAATCAAGGATGCACAGTTAAGACTGGCTCATAAGGCTAAATGGATGGGCAACTCAGCGCATTTTGTGATACCAGCGCAGGGAATCTAGACCAAGACCCGTGTATACCCAGCGTGTAAAGACGGTAATAGGCTCTGTACTGCTGAAACACAGGTTATACAGCATATGAGTTTTTAACTGAGTGTTAATAGAATATGGTGCTTCTTTAAGGTACTCAGGACATAGGGCATTTTCTTTGCCTAAGGACGACGTATAAGCATTCGTCGAAATGAATGCGCGGAGGGCGATTATACATGAACTTTGTACATTGAACCACTTCTGGTAGAGATAGGGTATTTACTTACGTAGCAACCAAGTGGGACCCATTTTTCTAAAAAGAGGGCACAAACCTACCCCTCCCACCAATACATACAACTCCACCCCCCTACCCCCATCCACACACACACACACACAACACCACCTCATAATATAAAACAAACCACCACCACACTGGGATAGTCAGTGCCGGTGAACGGCTCTCACGCAGCTGCTGCAGGCCCGCAGCTTTGCTCTATGCATCACGGAGTATATCTCTCATGCCGGTGTGAATGCTTTACTTCAGAAACACAGGCCTTCTTGAGTGGGGACCTTGGCCGGGCATGTCGTATGTCGGTATAAGGCTGGACCTATGCCAAGGCTTGGCTCTCCCAGCCGCAGGTCTCCCTTCAAGGTCCCCCTCCAAGTTCTCGTCTCATACCGGTGCGTGCAGGAAGGCTGGACCCGATTCGCGCTCACCGACATGCGAGAGAGGACCCAGCATGAAACAGGCATTAGAGAGGCCCTGTGCGAGAACAGTTGAGGGAGGCTTGCAGCTCGGAGAGCCCAAACTTCCAGACCGGCCGGGGCTCAGCACCACGGCCTGGAAAAAAAAACTTGTCTCCCGGCTCTCGTTGCCCTCCCTCACCCTGTCGGTTGCCCATGGATTAATAGTGACTAAATACAGCATTAGACTTAAAAAAGACACCTTTATATATATAGCATTGCGCTCAGTAGAACAGGTTTTTTTTTCACAATCCAGCACTAAGCACTGTGCACTACAGTAGAAAGGTAAATCCGTAGTTGAAAATTCGTATCCGCAGGGTACCCCAAAAAAAATTTCAAAACATTCAAACCATCACACCAACATTCGACCAGGGGTTTTATTACATCCGTGGATGATTATGTATTCAACCATGTTTGAAGGTTGCAACATTTGTGTGAGAATTTATTTTAAACTTCTTCCGACTTCTGTATTCTTTATCAATTTTTCAACATAACATTGTGATTGAGTTTTGATTGGCGGGAGGGTGGTGGTTGTGGTGGTACTGGTGGCTGGTTAAGGGACAGATTAGTGTGGTAGGACCGAAGCAGGGACCTTCTGGCGGGAGGGAGTAGAAAGAGGAAGTAGGCATTGGAACGACAGTCAGGCAGGGACAGAGAGAGTACTTTTTTTTTTTTTTTAACTTTGGTTTTTATTATGGAGAGTAGTGATGGTGCCCACCGCGAGGTTAGGGAGGCATTTCATCAGAATAGTTGGCGTTCCGCAGGTAGAACACTAGGGCAGTGTAGATGTAACCAATGTTTTACTCAGCACAATCAGAGAGAGAGTAGCTAATAGTATGTGCCTGTACCCCGTAGTGTGTGATGCCTCAGGAACGTGTTTTTCCTACTGTGTTAGAAGGACAGTGTTGTGATAGCGGTTTCGGTCTTTAGAGTAAGAACCCAGTGTCTACAGCATATGATTTTTAGACTGAGTGTTCATAAATATGGGTGTCTTTTAAATGGAGAATCAGACATAGGGCTGTTTATAAGCTGTTCTTCGTAGAGTAGGACTGAGGATTGGGAATGAGGATTGGAAAGCTCATTGCCTAATTGTTGCCCAGAGTGGGTTCGATCAGGGCCACCTTTTGCACTAGCTGTTTCCTCAGTTGTCATGACCACACGGTGGATTGTCTGTTTGGAAGACAGAGATAAATGACGCTCCTGTAGCCCAGGCCCAGCTGTTGTTTGATCAGGGTGTGTGGAGGAGATGACAGCACAGACATTTGTCCGTATGCCCCATGGAGCCACGTGACCTGCATACGGGAACAAGGAGGTTTAATACTCCACCGCAGCTGGTACCCCCCAACCTATCACCTTCGCAAAGGTCCCTCAATGGTGTTAACATCCCTAAATCCATCCAAACTATCCAATGTCACTAACAGCACACAAGGGGCATGTGACTTCAATAGGTTTGGGGCAAATCAGGGTTAATACACACTGCCTATACTCTAGCCAACTCACCTTCTCCTCCGCAAAAGGACCTCAAATTTGTCGTCATATTAAACACATTACTCAATTGCATCTATCTCTACACTGCGACGACCGGGGATATGAGATAAGATGTAAAAAAATTATATTGGCCAGGGCTACGGTCCTGGTGATTATAGAAAAAAAAAATAAGCACTTTTAACTCACAAAAACAGTGGTAGCCAAAAATGTATCCGAAAAAAATAAAAAAACTCTCTCCAGAAGCTTTCAACAGTTCATCAGCGCCCAAAACATTATTAATAATATGTTTAAAAATATAAAAAACTAGATGAGAGGATCCCAGCGTGCCCGGGATTTGTAATGTTCCCGCTACTCGTCTCTCTACTCTCCATTCCCACTCTGTCTGTTTTGTCCACCATTAACATCATCCAGTTTCACCCGCCCCTCCTCCGTAAGATATGTTTTCCCCCTTACAGCTGTCATGCAGTGTGTGGGGTCAGTCATTGTGTGGATGTGCGTCAGACGTCAATGGGGTGTGTTCGTGCGCGGGGGGGGCGGCGTCAGTGAGTCTGACGCAGAAGAAACACAAACCCAACAACACCCACGACTGACTGACGCCACCACAACACAAACACACAGAAGTGGTGGTTGGGTGTGTGCATCAGTCAGTCGTGGGTGTGGTGCGAGTCAGTCAGTGTGAGTGCGGGCAGTCAGGCAGTGTGTGTGTGTGCGTGCGTCAGCAGCGCAATGTGGGTGTGTGGTGGTGTGTGTGGTGCGTGAGTTGGTGTGGGGGGTGTCAGTCAGTGGTGGGTCAGTCAGTGTGTGTGTCAGTCAGTGTGTGTTGTTCAGTCAGTGGGGGGTCAATCAGGGTGGGTCGTCAGTGGGTGGTCAGTCAGTGTTGGTGGGTGGGTGTATGTGGTGGAAAAGTAAGTGTGTGTCGTGTTTGGTCATTGTTGTGTTGTCAGTGTGGGTGTGTCCGTGGGTGTGGGTGTGTGTCAGTGTGGGTGTGTGGGTGTTGGGGTTGGGTGTGTGTGTCAGTGTGTGGGTTTTGGGGTTATTTGATGTTCTGTCGGTTTGTTTTGTTGTTGTGGTGTGGTGTGTGTTGTCAGTGTTGTGTGTGTGTGTAAGTGGCGTGTGGTGTGTCAGTGGGGGGTGCGCCCGCAGTGTGGGTGTGTGTGCGGTCGTTATGTGGTGGTGGGGTGGTGCGCGTCAGTCTGTTGTGGTTTTGTATTGTATTGGATATGCTTTATTATTAGCGCCATTCATTAAGTAATAGGCTTCACATAGTAAACATGTGGTGAATCGAATAAAATAACAGCTATATAAATGAACAGATCATAGGGATAAGTGCTTCTTTAGTTACAAAAAACCCAACACTAAGGAGATGAAAAGTCCTTGCCAGGGAGACAATTCATTGGTAGGTAGGGAGAAACTGTACAAGAGAAAGGAGAGGGAGTTATGGTTGTAAGTGGTCTGCAGGGGGCCAAGTTTAGGTATCATGGTTCAGAATGTCACAGTGTTATCGTATGTTCTAAGCAAAGTGTTGTTTAAGGGGGTCTAAAGGGGATTTTTTTAGATAGGGGCTAAGTAGGGTAATGCGGGAAGGGCAGTCCAGAGTGTGGGGCAGATCGTGATGGAAAAGGTTTAAAGGCGGGAGGGGGCTTTAGATAAAAAAGGGGTAGAAAGAAGAACTTGAGCAGAAGCCAGAGTCGGGAGTGGTGCATAGCGAGAAATTAGGGCTGAGAAGATGATTAAGGAGGGGCAGAAGAGAGTGTAAAGATTTAAAAGTGAGAGGAGAGATGAGTGGTGCGATTGAGATGCGGCGGGATTGAGTGGAAGCCCATGAGAAGGGATTCAGGAGGGAGGCTGCTGAGACGATCGAGGGAATAGAGTGAGAGTGCTTATGGCAGAGCATTTAGGATAGATTGTAGGGGAGGGACAGTGAGAGGAAGGAAGGCCGGCAGCAGGAGGTACAGTCATCAGAAGGAAGAGATGGGGGCCTGAATCAGAGTTGTGCAGTCGAAGCAACAAGAGGAGCAAAAAGGAGAAGGCGGACCTATCTTTGTTATTATGCGGAGGAAAAAGCGACAAGTTTTAGAAATGTTTTGAATGTGATGGGTGCGAATGGGTAGAAAGGATGTCTCGAAGTGTGACCCAGGCCGCGTGTGGGTAAGGGTTGTGGAGGACGTGCGTAGTTTTATCCAACAGTAGGTGAAGGATGGTGTAGGGCCAGGTTTGGGAGGGTAGTTATGAGGAGCTCTGTTAGCCATGTGAGTTAAGGCGACGGAGGGCCATCCAGGATGATGATATAGCGAGGAGACATTCAGAAACTTTGGTCTGTATAGCAGGTGTAAGGGTCAGGTTTGAAAGGATATTGTGTGTCGTCAGCATAGGAGGGTGTATTTAACCCAAAGAATGGTATTTAAGTCACCAGAGAGAGGTGTACAGAGAAAAGTGCAAGATGGTGCCAGGACAGAGCCATGGGGTCCCCACACAGTGAGATCAATAGAGGAGGAGGAATGTGTTGCAGAAGAGATAAGGGACATGAAAGTAAGAGGGGAGAGGCGAGGATGAGATGTGTTGTGGTGTGTCAGTCAGTGTGTTGTGTGTAGGTGAGAATTCAGTGTGTGTGTGCGAGTGCTGCAGAGGGTGCTGTGTTGCGGTGGGCGGTCAGGGGTTGTGTGGTGCGGCTGTGTGAGGGGGTGTGTGACGTGCGGTGTGAGGGGTTGGTGTGCGGTGCGGGGGGGGGGGCTTTTGGGTCGGGGGGGGTTGTGTGAGTGCGTCAGTCACGTGTGTGTGTGCTCTGAGTGGTCAGTCAGTGTGGAGTGGTGTGAGGGAGTAGGAGAAGTGGTGTGGCGTGCTGAGTAGTCAGGCTTTGGTAGTGAATGCGTAAGTCGTGTGTGTGCGTTTGCGGCAGAAAGGGTGTGTGTGTGCTTGAGGTGTCAGGTTTGTGGCGATGGGCGCAAGTCGGGTGTGTGTTGGCGTGGCATGTACAGGTAGGTTGTGTGCGTGTCAGTCGGGGGTGTGAGTTGTGAGTCATGTCAGGGGTGTGCGTGCATCAGTAGGGGGTTTGCGTGCGGTCGAGGTGTGTGACGTGAGTCAGGCAGGGTTTTTGTGTGCATGGGCAGTAAGGTGGTGATGCATCAGTCAGGTTGTGTGCGGCGGTCAGTCGGGTGCATGTTAGTGTTGCGTTGCGTTCAGTCCAGGGTTTTTGTGTGCGTTCGTCCGTCAAAGTGCGGCGTGGGGGGTGAAGGCAATGGGTATAGGGGGGTGTGAAGGGCAGGGGTAGGGGGGGGGTGAAGGGCAGGGGTAGGGGTGGGGGGTGAAGGGCAGGGGGGGGGTGAAGGGCAGGGGTGGGGGGGGGGAAGGGTAGGGGGGGTGAAGGGCAGGGGGAGGGGGTGAAGGGCAGGGGGTAGGGGGGTGAAGGCAGGGTAGGGGGGGGTGAAGTTGAAGGGCAGGGGTAGGGGGGGTGAAGGGCGGGATAGGGGTAGGGCGGGTGTAGATGGTGACATGTAGGGTAAGGTGGGTGAAGGGGAGGGTGTTAACACACAGAGCACGCTCTCTGCGGCTCTCCCCTCACACAGGCCGCTCCCCGTCCCAGAGGCCGCTCCTCCGGCTGTCTCCGCCTCTCCTCCGGCTGTCTCCGCCTCTCCCCGTGAGAGGCGCAGCACCTCCTCACCGGAGCGTCTCAGCCTCTCCGCGGAGGAGCCCGAGGTGGAGGAGGAGGGCGGCCGGTACCCGGAGGAAGAGGAACGCGGCCGTGTGCAAGGTCAGTAAATGCAGGGGAATGGGTTATTTACCGCATCCCTGACTCACCCTGCCCTTTGTCCCCCCCCCCCCCCCCCGCCCCCTGCCCTTTGCCCCCTGCCCTCCCTGCCCTTTGTCCCCTGCCCTCCCTCCCTGTGCCCTTTGCCCCCTGCCCTTCCTCCCCGTGCCCTTTGCCCCCTGCCCTTCCTCCCCATGCCCTTTGCCCCCTGCCCTCCCTCCCTGTGCCCTTTGCCCCCTGCCCTCCCTCCCCCGTTCCCTTGTCCCCTAGCCACTTTTGCCCCCCTGCCGCTCCCGCCATCCCCCTGCCCCTGCCCTCCCGCTGCCCTTCCCTGCCCCCTTTCCCTCCCCCGCCCTTGCCCTGCCTCCCTCCCCCTGCCCTTTGCCCCCCTGCCCTCCCTCCCCCTGCCCTTTGCCCCCTGCCCTTTGTCCCCTGCCACCCTCCACCTGCCCCTCCTCCCCCTGCCCCCCCAGCCCTTTGCCCCCCCCACCAGACTCCTTTGCCCCCTGCCCTTTGCCCCTGCCCTACCCCCGCCTTTTGCCCTCCCTCTGCTGCCCTTTTTCCCCTGGCCCCTCCCTCCCCTGCCTTTGCCCCTATGCCCCTACCTCCCTCCCCCTGCCCTTTGCCCCTGCTCTTCCCCCTTCCCCCTGCTCCCTTACGCCCTGCCCTTTGTCCCCTGCCCTTTGTCCCCTGCCACCCTCCCTGCCCTTTGCCCCCCGCCCCTCCCTGCCCTTTGCCCCCTCGCCCCCCCCCGCCCTCCCTGCCCTTTGCCCCCCTGCCCTTTGCCCTCCCCCACCTATTCTAAACCGCCCCTTTGTCCCCCCCGCACTGCGCCGAACCTCCTCCCCCCGCCTTGATGCCCCCTCCCCTCCCCCCCCGCCCTTCCACTCCATGCCCCCTGCCCTTCCACACCCGGGCAACGCCGGGTATATCAGCTAGTGTAATATATTATTAGCAGTATGCACTATGAATTCTCTTTCTGTATGACTTTACATGTCACGTGACGCCATCCACGGAATTTCCAAGCTGGTCGAGGTCTACAAGATCTTATCTCCCTACAAGGATTCCGCGCTGTTCATCTATCAGCCTATTTGGACTTTGTTTCTAAGGCGCCGGTTTGTATGTTTTTCCACACCTGTTTTCTGATCTGGTTTGGTCAGTTTCTCCTGGCAGCCTTGGCTCATTAGTATGAATTCATGTTGCACTATTGTATTACTTAAGTGTAATTAGTATAGGAAAACATACAGGACACCTACAAGCTCATATTGAACCCCCAAAATAACCACAACATATATATATATATAAACATATAAGTGTCACAGAGGAGTGCTACTGAGCATGGCAATATATATTTAAAACCAGAGACGGAACATGAAACACAGACAGAGCTCAGTGCACATCCAGTGAAACTTATACACGGTACAGTGCCTAAATATATATGTGTAGCCCCCTGTAAACAGCACGGGCTATACATATCTTTCTCCTACTGTGGTAAGTCCTGTTAAGGGCAGGCGCCAGTAGTAATCATGGGTTTTCCCCCTTCACGCCCTGCCCTGAGTGATAGATGCAGGCTCCTGACTCTGCTGCCGGCAGGAGACAGAGGGGAGGTTCTGCTGACATCATGAGGGGTGGGGCTGACTCTATTTAGCAGCCAGTTCCTGTGAGTGACAGTTAGTCTAGTCTGGTCTGTCCTGGGAGTTGGAGGAGAGGAGTAGATCAAGCTCTGTCCTGGGAGCAAGCAAGCAAGAGAGAGAGAACTCTGGCCTAATACATTTGGAGAGTGAGCAGAGCCCCGGTGGACCAATGCCCCTCACCCCGATGAGGGGTGATGGGGAGAATCTACCCCCACCCAGAGGATACCCTCTGAGGTGGGCATTGGGGTATTGAGGCCCTTCACAGACCATCCTGTCGGAGTACCTCTTGGAGGAAAGAATAGGAGAGGAGAACGGCTGTATACCTTGGGATCTCCTGTTGTGCTGTTGTTGTTGCTGCTGTTGTTGCTGCTGTGTGCTGCCAAGGCTGCTGTGTGTAGAAACAATAAAGAGACATTGCTGATTTTACTCGAGACTGCGTGTGATTCTGGAGCATCCACCCTGGGACCAGGGTTATCTCTTCTATACGGGTCCTACACTATATCCCTGGGAAGGTATAGAGGATGGAGGCGCTGCACCACCCTAAGAATGAGGCAATTACCCCAGAAGCCTTGGTCCTGTGTCCCCAACATCATCACGGGAAGCTAGGCCCTCCTGTTACCTGCAGGTACCACCCAAGCACGTGTAGCCAGCCCCACACACACCTAGGATAAGCATCTGGGTCTGGGGGGGGGGGGGGGGGGGAATATGGGGTTACATATGTATAGCTATCTATTAAATAAAATGGTCTTTTAGTTTAACATTTTGGCCAGAGTGTTGTAAGCCCTTGAGCCAGTACACGGCAGACCACCTCAAGGGTACCTAACACTAATATAAATTCTTAATAACCTGTGCAATACCAGGAAGAATGATTTATAATAAATCTGTCAAAATTAGTTGCATAGTTCTAAGTCTGATTGAAGCTCTTATTAACCTGTACATTACCAGGAATAGCACTCTGTTTTAGATTTGTCACAATCAAACTGCAAGCAAGCAAGTTCCCCTGAGAGTGGGAGATGCAATGGAGTGAGCTTTTAACCATTTAAATGTGGGAGGGGGTGAGCTTCAACTAGGTAGGAGGAACCACCCTCCAATCAGCTAAGACCAGCTGAACAAGAATTGTAAAACGTATAGGACACCTACAAGCTCAAGGGCTTACAACACTTTGGCCAAAATGTTAAACTAAAAGACCATTTTATTTAATAGATATCTATACATATATATTTAGGCACTGTACCGTGTATAAGTTTCACTGGATGTGCACTGAGCTCTGTCTGTGTTTCATGTTCTGTCTCTGGTTTTAAATATATATTGCCATGCTCAGCAGCACTCCTCTGTGACACTTATATGTTTATATATGTTGTGGTTATTTTGGGGGTTCAATATGAGCTTGTAGGTGTCCTGTATGTTTTACAATTCTTGTTCAGCTTTCCCCCTCCGGCAGACACGGTATCACCACAAAAAAAAAAAAAAAAAAAAACATTTCGGCGGCCATTTTTTTCCGCGACCCCGTTTATAACGCGGTGGTCACGGGTGGCCCCCGAGGACTGCGCTATAACGGGGTTAAGCTGTATATATCAAGTCTCAAGTAAAGGAACAAAATCTGCCATCCCTAGACAAGTAACTCTACACAGGAAGACTTAGGGCCACGTTTATCGGCAATCTACCACCAAAACTATTTAATTTAGAGTCTATCCCATTTTGAGGATGTTTGATATTAGGATCAGCAATATTTAAGTAATAAACCCTGAGGCCCATGGCATTACCTGACCATTAATGCCCAGGGTGGAAGAATGAAAGGTTCAAGGCAAAGAGTGCAGACAAACACACAAAGAGGAGCGCAAAAGAAAGGCAACATCAATTCCACATCAAATCAATTTATCAACAAAATAAACAAAGATAAAACTTACAATAAAAAGATAGGCAGCAAAATCACAGTCTCTCCCAGTCTCTGTTCTAGATGTTCCCGTGGGATCGCTCTGATGCATCCGCCTGGCAAGGGCATAATAAGGCAAGCAGGGGGAGGCACTAAAATGTCCAGAAAGCCAAAGAGACCGATTACTGAGCTCCTGAAGGCAATAATCCACACAAAGGCTAGGGAGAAACAACACTCTTGCTTGTGATGTCACTCCGTCCTGTGTGCTGAGCTAGTAGACCAATCACCTCAATGCGTTTCACGTGTCTAAATGCTTTGTCAGGTGCCGAAAAAATCAAGGCGTTTGATTTTATGTGGAATTAATTTTGCCTTTCTTTTGCGCTCCTCTTTGTGTGTTTGTCAGTACTTTTCAGTTTTGATCGTGGGAGAGTTGTGAGCTGCAGGATCGGCATCAGTTTGGGTCATCTCTGGAGATCCTAGGATCAACGCGGACCCGTACCAGCCCCACCTCCCCCTTTTCTCAAGGCAAAGAGTACCTTTAACCCACCTGGACATTCATGGCTAGGTAATGCTCTGTCTTGGGAGATTATTACTATTATACAATAAATGTATGTAGTTTTTATAATTAAAATAAAGTAAAAAATTACCAACACACCGTACCCCCCCCCCCCCCAGTTTACCCCAATGGTCCCCCATCTCCTGCTTCTCTAACCTGTCATTGGACCTCCCTTCTGCTTCTTCAGTTCACCTCTGGATCTCCCCTCCCACCACCAACTTCCCTCGGATGATTTCCCCTTCCGCCTGCCACCAGCTACCCACAGATCTCCTCTTCCCCTGCTCCTCTGGATAAAATCACCTCCCTTCTGCCCTAGCACTATGAGAAGCTTTTGACAGAGTTTGCGAACCATGTGAAATTGGCCCTTTCTTTCATTTCAATGAATGATGCTAACTCCCATCCAGAGTCTGAAATATGGGGTTTGCTGGAGAAGAGAAAATTGACAAATCAATTAATGGTGGAAATGTGTTATTTTCTAGGAATATTTTGGCCCTTAAAAGTTTGGTGAAACAGTTCACCAGGAATTGATTGTTTAAAAAAAAACAGCTAACATTTTCACGACTTCATTTTGGAAAGTCTCACACATCTCTACTCTGCTTGTCCCGACCAAATTAACACCCTCCCACTCTTCCAGATCAAAATACCAGGCTCCCACCAACCACCTTGCTCCTCTGAATTAAATCATCTACCTCCTGCCCTTCTCTACGTCAAATCACCTCCCTCCCACTCACTCATTTGGAACAATTCACCTGCCACCCACCCCTTTGGATCAAAGCTCCTTCTTCCCTTTCACAAACTCCCATGCTCCTCCACATCACTCACTTCTGACTAGAGACGGGGTTTTTTGGGACTTTGAACCCGCCTCGGATCGGCCAGTTTCTTTGGCTGGCAGGTTTTCCACGGATCAGCCTCACAAAAGGATATGGAAGGAAGACTTTCCATTTCTGTGTCTCCCAAACCTCCCTCCAAATCAATTAGGCAGAGATGTTTGTGCTGAAAAAGAAGCCCACCTGAGGTACCCTGGGAGATATGCTAATGACTATTCAAAGTATTTTTAAATGAGTCCCATCCTAAACTTCCTGAAATGATTGACATACAAACTATATAGAGTTGATAAGCCTAAAGTACCTAATGACCCAACAGTAGAACCCACAACCCCTTCTTTTCTAGGCAGCAGCTGTAACATAGCCCCATACCACCCACCCCAACACCCCCATTTAGTCTATGATCAATATTCACCCACCATAATTCCTTTGTAATCCATATTAACCCTTCATTTATCGTGTTGCTTGTATATTATTAAACTATATATTCCTAGAAAAAGCAGTGTGACTGTTTTATTTCTAACATCAATACATTCCCTTTGCTATTTTATTATTGGAGCACAATGATCTGTTCTTGTTCGTCAAATCTTTTCTCTATGGAAATGGTCACTATAGATTAGTAGATTAGTAGATTATTCTGTTTAAATTTACACCCTTATAAATGTTTTATTTACATGGGTTATAGATTTGACATTAGCACAGAAGAGATTGGGAGAAAATGAGCCCATTAGCTCTTGTATTAAGCACTGTAGAAGTCTGTTGTGAAATTTAAATATGCATAAAACGTTTGTCAAAGCACAAGCACGTGAGATGCTCACTGCCACTAATTCAATTGTGGCAAAGCCTGAAACATATTGCAACAATAATAATCCCAATAAGATACACACCCTATCATTGGTTTGTAGTATCTATCTGTTAGTGGGGTGTCCCATCATCGGTAAGCAGTATCTGTTAGTGGGAGTCCTACGATTGATGGGCAGTCTTTATTGGGTCTGTATTGGTAGGCAGTGTGATTACTTGCGGTTTGCAAGTCTGTTGCATTTTGTGCTCCCCTGATCTCTCCTGTCAGCAGGTTATGGGCTGTGGTGTTTCTCTCACTGTAGCCTGTAACTTTTCTTTCGGAAATGTTAGTCTCTCTGTATACAGTGAGAGATTCAGAAAAATGTACTGTACAGTATATGCTCCTGTAGAATACGTAGACAAATGGCTTTTTATTTTAACTGGATTTCTCTCACAGTTTATTAGCTTTTCACTTATAACGTATTCATATTTTGACTGGCACAACATTTATTCCAGTGCTCTTGGTATTTTAGACTTTCAATCTAGACATTTTAGACTACAATCTCTATATGGCAGGCCTGAAAAATAATAGTACAGTATATCATTGGTGGCCTATTTTTAATGCACTGCTCTATATCTGTCTACTTGTTCTGTATGCATGAGAGAACATATGGCATTCAGTGGGGCTCTAGCAGATGCTTTTAAATCTCACTGCATATGTTGCAAAACAACTTAGAAGATAAGATACAGAATATACTTTTAAAGGATTTAGTGGTGACAACATGTTTTATTCTATTTTGCATTCATTCAAGCTAAGCAGATCCAAACGTAGACACATTGCATTTAATAATGTGCTGGTCTCCTATCGCAACTGACATTATAAATGACATATGCAGATTATGGAATAATTAGGCACTTCTTCTAGCTCCAAATGTGAAATTATGTACACATACAGCATTGCATTTACTGAATGGCATCAATTGATGCCATTACTGTCATTTGCCACCTAAATAGCCAGGCCATGTTATCAGGACAACAAATACCCATGCAAAGGGAACTGTAACCAGACTTATTATATGCTATTGCTAAATGTAAAATAGATATATACAGAAGAAACAAATAACATATTTTTGAAATTTCAGCTCATTACCACTAGTTTCAATGATTTACATATATCACTTTATCATGATAGAATAAAAATAGAACAAAAGAAATACTGGCGCACAGCCAAGAGTGGGTCCCAAAACATTGTTGTGTTAAAAAATCTTCCTTTTTGATCCATCTAAAAAAGTGGAGGCAAACAACCTCCTACGCGTTTCGTGTTAAAAAAATCTCCTTGATAAAGTGTTTTTTTTAACACGAAACTCGTAGGAGGGTATTCACCTCCACTTTTTTAGATGGATTAATAAAGAAGATTTTTTAACACAACATTGTTTGAGACCCACTCTTGGCTGTGCGCCAGTATTTCCTTTTGTTCTTCAAGACCAGTATCTCTTCACCGGGAGGCACGCCTATCAGGACATTGGACTAAGGGGTATTTGTGAGTATCTTTCATTATTTTTTGAGAATACTTATTGTGAGTCCAGGAACCATCCCAATGAGGGTTTGATTGGGGTTTTTTCAAGCCACACATCTTACCCTTCAGGGATCATCGGTCCATCTGGGGACTTTACTACACACATCAGTCTGTCTAAGCCCTTGTCCAGTCCTGTTCATCTGCTTATTGCTTATATCAATACATTGAAGGGATTCAGCGTTGTAGCGCCTTTTGTCACTTAAAGTTTAGAATAAAAATAGGACTTGTGACCCTAAAAACATTAAACAAGTTTCACATAGACCTGTATTGGCATAACTAGCAGAAACTTCTGTAGTTAAATTACATGTTCCCTCTGCTGTGCTCTGACATTGTGATAAGAAATGGAAAACTAGCTGTAGAAATGCCTTTTTTAGTGACAATAACATTACCAGGTATTTAGGTACAGGAAGTCTTCAAACATCTGATTAGCAAAATCTTGACATTATGTAGTCTTTGTGCTCAGATAAAACATACGGTACGTGTGCTTACAGGAAAGGCAGCTGGTTTAAAAAAACTGCTGCTTTTTTACGTCGACATGGATGTATAAATATCAGTATGCAAATAAACATTTGCATCAGTGTCATTTATAACAGCCTATTGTTTCAATGTTGAATTAAGAACATTCTTATCTAATATCTTTGCTCTAAGATTTCCTGTTTTTCATATTTTAAGCCACTTACAATCTATATTTTAAAGTTCGGGAGTACAAATGCATATTGTAGTACTGCTTGCCTTTTTATCTAATGAGCCATTACATAATGATTTGCCAGTTAATATTCTGCATTTATGGAATACAATTTCAGAGATATAGTAGGTAAAAGTCATACTAATAAAAAGAGTAAACTAATAGAACATACAATCGGTATCCTAAAGGAGCAGTTCCTACTGCTATTTTTGTTGCCCCTTTGGTGTTTTGCCTCTTCGTTTTTTTGCCTCTCTGTTTTATTTTAATGTGAGGGAAGCGCTTCCCACTCCCCCCCCCCCAAAAAAATAGAAGGTAGGCCAAGTCAGATGGCTCCTTTAATTGTACTTCTAAAGCATAGTGTAGTGGGGTACCCCCCGGCTACTATTCTACCCCATGGGCTGGCAGTAAACCCTGGTATTCACAGGTTTGTCAGTAGTTGGTATGGACATTTTTCCCTTCACCTTTGGTACTGCACTTGAGTGACAGCAGAGGGTGGCACATCCTGTTGTAGCTGGGACAATGGGGTGCCGCCTTCTGGCTGTACTTAAGGGCAGGACCGCCCTAAATTTGGAGGTTGTTCCTTCCCTCTGTGGAAGGCAGGTCACATGCCTGGGAGCCTGAGATTGGGGCCTACCCATGTGCTCTTTCCTGTGGAGAGGAGTGAGTGTGATTATACCTCTGCCTCCGCTAGGGTGGTGGTGAAGAGTTAGTACGGCTGCGGGCCTGTAGTGACGTCCAGGGACCATCTCCAGTGAGAGCTGATCTAAGGAGACTGTATCTGGCAGGACTTCTGAGTAGCTGTGCATTAGTGCACAGACTGTAGTAATAAACCGTTCCTGTTCGCAATATACCTCCGACCTGGTGTGTGATCTAACTGGGGGGAGTACAAGTTCTACCTTGGGAGTTCTTAAGGTGGGTCTTAAAGGTGGATAGAGAGGGTGCTAGTCGGGTATTGAGGGGAAGGGCATTCCAGAGGTGTGGGGCAGTCAGTGAGAAAGGTTTAAGGTGGGAGAGGTCTTTAGATACAAAAGGGGGTAGAGAGAAGACATCCTTGAGCAGAACGCAAGAGTCGGGATGGTGCATAGCGAGAAATTAGGGATGAGATGTAAGGAGGGGCAGAAGAGTGTAAAGCTTTAAAAGTGAGGAGGAGAATTGCATGTGTGATACAGGATTTGATAGGAAGCCAGGAGAGCGATTTCAGCAGGGGAGACGCTGAGACAGATTTAGGAAAGAGTAGAGTGATTCTGGCAGCAGCATTTAGGATAGATTGTAGGGGAGACAGGTGAGAGGCAGGAAGGCCGGACAGCAGGAGGTTACAGTAGTCAAGACGGGAGAGAATGAGGGCCTGTGTCAGAGTTTTAGCAGTCGAGCAACAGAGGAGAGGACGTATCT
Source organism: Ascaphus truei (assembly GCA_036426205.1). Lineage (NCBI taxonomy): Eukaryota > Metazoa > Chordata > Amphibia > Anura > Ascaphidae > Ascaphus > Ascaphus truei. Next base: position 29,745,529 of record CM071573.1, read on the forward strand.
TTGTGATATTGCAGAGAAAAAAGCGACAGGTTTTAGAGACGTTTTGAATGTGAAAGGAGAATGTGAGATAGTAGTCGCGTGACCCCTAGGCAGCGTGCTTGGGCTACTGGGTGAATGATGGTACTTCCAACAGTAATGTGGAAGGGGGTAGTAAGGCCAGATTTGGGAGGAAGTATGAGGAGCTCTGTTTTTGTCATTTAAAGTTTAAGTCGGCAGAGGGCAATTCAGGATGATATCGCAGAGAGGCATTCCGAAACTTTGGTCTGTACAGCAGGTGTAAAGGTCAGGAGTTGAAAAGTAAATTTGTGTGTCATCAGCATAGAGATGATGTTTAAACCCAAGGGATGTAATTAGGTCACCTAGAGAAAGTGTGTATGGAGGAGGAGGAGGTGTTAGCAGAAGAGACACTGAAAGTATGATGGGAGAGGTAAGAGGAGATCCAGGATAGAGCTTTGTTACGAATACCAAGAGTATGGAGAATGTGAAGGAGAAAAGGGTGGTCCAGTAATATGAGCAGAGTGTAATGACCTCTGTCTTTGGCAGCATGGAGGTCATTAGTTATTTTAGTGAGGGCTGTTTCAGTCGAGTGAGCAGTGCAGAAGCCAGATTGTAGAGGGTCTAGGAGAGAATGGGTGTTGAGAAAGTGGAGCAAGCGAGAGAATACAAGATGTTCAAGGAGTTTGGAAGCAAAAGGCAGGAGGGTGACAGGTCGATAGTTAGAAAGACAGGTAGGAACCCCAGAAGCCTGTTTCTGTGTCCCAAAGTCTTCGCGGATGACTGAGCCCTCTTGTTACCAGCAGGTATGTACCACATACACCCTGTAATAGCCCCTATCTGTGATTGGGGGGAGGCGGGAAACACCGGTACAATAGTAATTGAGCAAACAGGAAAAATAATTCAGGAAAAATGATACTTTGGATATAAGCAAACAAACAAATATAAGCCCTCTAAGAAGCGCTGACCTACACACAAATATAAATAAGTGCAAAAGGTGATACCAAAAATAGAGTGATTAACAATATGAATGAATCAAGCAGCCTAAAAGAACAAAAAAAAACAGACTATTCCAAATCTGTCAAGGCAAAGTAAAAATACAAATTAAATGTCCCTGGCGCTGTGACAAAGTCCAAGATACCGTGAACCAATAAGGCAGTCTCTAGTGCAGGCTTTTTCCGGTATCGAGTGTAGCACGCGGCGATCCTCCCCTCCGTCGATCGAGGAGCTGTTCAGGTTGCGGACGGCATCCGTGTGCGGTAATTGTTATCCCCCATTTATGTGAGTGTGATTTTAATCCTTTTTAACAGTCATTAAATTTCTGTACGGTATCACACTAGTTTTGGTTCATTTCCCCCCCCCCCCTTTATCTGTGGGAGCGTTGGAGTGCATCACGTGTATCAACACCTGTATCCACGCCATTGCCGACTGAGGGGGACTCCACAGACCAGACCACGAGGGGTCCGTGAGAGGTTCTGAGGAGATGGGAAGTGTGTTACAGATTCTCTCCACTGAATTTACAAGCCTATATCCTGTAAGTAGGATTCTGTGGCTCTAGATAGGGATAGGTTGATAAAACGAACTACGCAATCGGCGTGCCCTGTTTTTTTGTGATTTCAGAAGCAGTGGAATATCACCTAAAGGACACCTTCCCCGTCTGGAACCCTATTGTCAAGACCATCAATCACCTAAGGAAGCCTGCACTAGAGACTGCCTTATTGGTTCACGGTATCTTGGACTTTGTCACAGCGCCAGGGACATTTAATTTATATATTTATCTCAGTAGGCAAAGAAAAGAGCACAGGGCACAAAAGCAACTTCCTATTTTATTTCTGTGGAAGATCTCTTACTATTTAAACCTGGGGTGCTCAACTCCAGTCCTCAAGACCAACAGGTCAGGCTTTCAGGATTTCCCTGCTTCAGCACAGGTGGCTCAATCAGCGCCTCAGTCAAAGATGAAGGCACTAAATGAGTCACCTGTGCTGAAGCAGGTACTGATTGAGCCACCTGTGCTGAAGCAGGTACTGATTGAGCCACCAGTGCAATAGCTCAGATATCCTGAAAACCTGACCTGTTGGTCGCTCATGAGGACGGGAGTTGGCTAACCCTAGTTTTTAAACACTGCCGATAATCCAATATCAGGAATTACATTTTCCCACTCTGGACTAATAGCCCTGGGCTGAGAACCACAAGATAAGAGAACATCTCCTTTACCATAGCTTAATTTATTAGAATTCTAACTCCGGGGGTGGCAGTTAATTGAAATACTTGTTCAATGGGAATTGGATGGACACTTCCAATTAATTTCTCATTGGTCACTGAAAGGAAACCTGTATAAAAATTCCACGAATTCAATCATTATGAACTTGGAAAGTCACCGGCAAATGCAAGGAGCCCGTTTATGAATGAGCTGTCATTTTTTAATAAGAAATGCCCTACATATTTTATAACTCCTGAAGTAACTGCTGTTTTTTCCTCCTATTTCTACATTCGAATCATCTTCATTATATTACTAGCTAGGTCAAATCATAACATTTGACATTATGGATACAATCATAATTAATTGCCTAAAACATGTTTGAGCAGTTGAACAGGTTAAAGCAGGGGGTTCGCATACCCTGTCCTCAAGATCCTCCAACAGGTCAGATTAAGGATATCCCTGCTTCAGCACAGGTGGCTCAATCAGTGGCTCACACAAAGACTGAGCCACCTGTGCTGAAGCAGGAATATGCTGAAAACCTGACCTTTTGTGGGAGGGGGGCCTTGAGTGCTGGAGTTGAGAACCCCTGGGTAAAAGGTTAAATACAAATCCTTAGTAGAGCAAGGGAGAGCACAGAGGTAACAAGTATGTCATTTATGCCACTTTAGCCTTCAACCATTGGATGAGGTACGTAGCATATATCTGTAGCAAATATTCAAATGCAGACGGATGTTACACAAATAAATCCCTAATTACCTCACGTCTGAGTGAATGCCAGAATGGGCCCTTTATGTGGAAATGTCACAATCAGCTGGCAAACTGTTTGTAGTGTGACTGTATATTATGAGCTGGTTGTGTTATAGTGTGTTGCCATTTTTAGTGTATGTGAATCTGATCATTATTAGTAATACTTTAAGCTGGAAGCAGCTTGGCTGAGCCAGAAATCACTTCATTAGATGTCTCCTGGGGCCCTGCATAATGTTTTATTACTGGAGCAGTGATTCAATGCCTCATTGGAAACATTTTTGGAGAGTCAGGAAACGTTTCAGCAGAATAAACACATTAATGATAAAATAAAGAACCATTAATGGAATAAATTTAGCAGAAAAAAGTCTTGTTTTTTGTTGTTGCTGGGTTTTTTTTTAAGTCCAGCAAATTAGGCAAAATCAGAGTAGAAATAATATACATAAAATAGGTTAGCATGGTGTGATAATAAACAGTGCCGGATGTATTCGTTGCTATAAATTTGGGATTTGTAAAGAAGACAGTAAGAAAGGAGGGAGAGGGAGTAGGGGGTGCGATACCTCTTATTGGACCAACCAGTAGTTGAAATGTTGCAGGTACCTCTCAGGGCTCTTCATTGGGTAAAGAATAACAAAGAACACATCTCACACAGGTGCTTTCACTGAAGCCAGTTACAGATGTTAAGGTTAGGGGTTAACGGTTTACGGGTGCTAAGGTTAAGGGTTAACAGGTTAGGGGTGTTAAGGTTAAGGGTTGACTGTTTAGGGGTGCTAAGGTTAAGGGTTAACAGGTTAGGGGTGTTAAGGTTAAGTTAAGGTTAGGGGTTAACAGGTTAGGGGTTAACAGGTTAGGGGTGTTAAGGTTAAGTTAAGGTTAGGGGTTAACAGGTATGGGGTGTTAAGGTTAGGTTGAGCGTTTTTAGTGTAAGGGTCCAGGTTAGGGACTTACGTGGTGAAACGTCTGGCGGCTACTGTAGCTGTCCCCTGCAGCTGATCGGCAGCGGCTAAATGCCTGCAGCTGATCAGCTACGGCGAAATGGCCGCACGAAACGCTATAGCCCGCCGCAAACCTGCCTTATCCCACATCATACAGTGCTTCCAGTGCCGCCAGGGACTCTGGGTAATGACATGCAAATGAGCACGCAAAGATTTGTAAAGCACATCCAGGACCAGGAGGCGCTGTAAACATTTCAGTGCTGGGATGTATTTGAAAGTGAAGTACACTTTGGGTAGAAGAAGGGCTGTAATTGATGTTGCTGTGTGTTGAAACTGTTTGATAAATAATGTATAACTCTGCATTGCTGTGACAAAATACTGAAAGAACTGACCCGTGTAACATTTTTGAAGCTATACACCACATGGCATGTCTCGTAACTACCCAGGGTGATACAATCCGTCCTGTTTCACCTGGGATATGCCAACTACACATGCAGCCAACGTTGTTGCACCGTTAACACTTCAATGGTGTAAAAACAGAAGTGGTAACTGACGCCCGTTGGAGCACCATTTTGCGCTCATCAACATATGTTTCATTTTTACCGTGCCAAATCTCTGCGCTAGCTGTGACACAGCGCGCGGTGCCAACGTCTGCATGATCATTGGCTACATCTGTAAATGTAAATGCGATAGCAGTTCCTGTAATCCAAAGTTACATCGTTACATACATTGATGAGTGGAATAACACGGCTGTTTGGGGGTATTTCCTGATAAAGGGACTGATGCCCCAAAGCATAATGTTATGTCTTCTGCTGTGAATGGGAATTCATTGAATACATTTGCTGGAGCCATTGTGCTCTTATATCGATGTGCTATCCATTTCATGTTTACATTTGCTACTTATTGACCTGTATGGTGGGTCTACTGTAGACCAAGGAGGTTGATTGTTCACCAGACGCGCTTGATTTATGCATCACTTTTCCCTGGAGTCCCATATTGACTGACGTTAGGGTTTGGTAATAAAGAGGTTGCTATGGTCTGCTATACCTTGATGCTAATTGATTTGGGAAATCATATGTGCATTTTTTTTGCCTGTTGATGTGCATAATGCTTCTGACGCAGACATTTAGAGCCATATATAGTAAGCAGTGCTACTCAATTAGACACCATCTGGTGCCAAAACACCTAAACTATACACAATAAGTCAAGACAATTGCCCTGTGGGTGACTTTCAGCTACAGAAGGAGTCTTACGGCATAGCACCACCTATAGATCTTAAACCCATTTCTGCCAGCAATGCATTTCTTTAATATGCTTCATTATCTAATAATATGACTGGATCATATATGTGTATGGAGAAATGTATATATATTTGTTTCCCCATTATATACTTGTGTACTCCTTAGCATTATCCATAGGGTACAGCTACATCACAGTCACGTGTTTATTCATAACCAATTTGAATATACAATCAAGCAAGCGGCATTGTTTCTTGCATGACACTCACAACCACAGCCCAGAAAATGTCCTTGTCCAGCACCTCTCTTTTTAAGTGCTGTTTTTTTCGAGGGGGAGAGTGGCAACATAATTGGCCTTGGCATGTATGTGGTTCCATGCATATTGGCCTTGGCATGTACTGTATGTGGTTCCATGCATATTGGCCTTGGCATGGATGTTATTCCATGTATATTGGCCTTGGCATGGATGTGGTTCCATGCATATTGGCCTTGAATGGATGTGGTTCCATGCATATGGCCTTGGCCAGTGATGTGGTCCATGCATATTGGCCTTGGCATGGATGTGGTGTCCATGCATATTGGCACTTGGCATGGATGTGGGTTTCCATGCATATGGCCTTGGCATGGATGTGGTTTCATGCATATTGGCCTTGGCATGGTATGTGTTCCATGCAATTGGTTGGCATGGATGTGGTTCAGTGCATATTGGCTTGGGCAGGATGTGGTTAGGTTCCATGCATATTGGCCTTGGCATGGATGTGGTTCCATGCATATTGGCCTTGGCATGGATGTGGTTCCATGCATATTGGCCTTGGCATGGATGTGGTTCCATGCATATTGGCCTTGGCATGGATGTGGTTCCATGCATATTGGGCTTGGCATGGATGTGGTTCCATGTATATTGGCCTTGGCATGGATGTGGTTCCATGCATATTGGCCTTGGCATGGGTGTGGTTCCATGTATATTGGCCTTGGCATGGGTGTGGTTCCATGCATATTGGCCTTGGCATGGGTGTGGTTCCATGCATATTGGCCTTGAGAGCAGTTCAAGTAACCTTCAACTTTTTTGGTTTTAAGGTATCCCATGAGCACTGACTTCTTTGATCAGTATGACCTTTAGGTGATGAATCATAGTATTGTATTGTATGTCTTTATTTATATAGCGCCATTAATGTACATAGCGCTTCACAGTAGTAATACATGTGGTAATCAAATAGATAACAGAGCATGGGAATAAGTGCTTTAGACATAAAAGTAACATTAAGGAAGAGGAGTCCCTGCCCCAAGGAGCTTGCAGTCTCATTGATAGGTAGGGAGAACGTACAGAGACAGTAGGAGGGAGTTCTGGTAAGTGCGTCTGCAGGGGGCCAAGCTTTATGTATCATGTGTTCAGAATATCCACAGTGCTATTCATATGCTTCTTTAAGCAAGTGTGTCTTAAGGTGGGTCTTAAAGGTGGATAGAGAGGGTGCTAGTCAGGTACTGAGGGGAAGGGCATTCCAGAGGTGTGAAAAGGGTTTAAGGCGGGAGAGGGCTTTAGATACAAAGGGGGTAGAAAGAAGACATCCTTGAGAAGAACGCAAGAGTCTGAGGAGAAGAATGGAGTGTGAGATGTGGGATTTGATCGGAAGCCAGGAGAGGGATTTCATGAGGGGAGATGCTGAGACAGATCTAGGAAAGAGTAGAGTGATTCTGGCAGCAGCGTTTAGGATAGATTGTAGGGGAGACAGGTGAGAGGCAGGAAGGCCGGACAGCAGGAGGTTACAGTAATCAAGACGGGAGAGAATGAGGGCCTGAATCAGAGTTTTAGCAGTCGAGCAACAGAGGAAAGGGCGTATCTTTGTTATATTGCGGAGGAAAAAGCGACAGGTTTTAGAAATGTTTTGAATGTGAGGGGCGAATGTGAGAGAGGAGTCGAGTGTGACCCCTAGGCAACGTGCTTGGGCTACTGGGTGAATGATCATAGTTCCAACTGTAATGTGGAAGGAGGTAGTAGGGCCAAGTTTGGGAGGAGGTATGAGGAGCTCTGTTTTAGCCATGTTGAATTTAAGGCGGCGGAGGGCCATCCAGGATGATATAGCAGAGAGACATTCAGAAACTTTGGTTTGTACAGCAGGTGTAAGGTCGGGTGTTGAAAAGTATATTTGTGTGTCGTCAGCATAGAGGTGATAATTAAACCCAAAAGATGTTATTAGGTCACCTAGAGAGAGTGTGTACAGAGAAAAGAGAAGAGGTCCCAGGACAGAGCCCTGGGGTACCCCCACAGAGAGATCAATAGAGGAGGAGGTGTTAGCAGAAGAGACACTGAAAGTACGATGGGAGAGGTAGGATGGAGCTTTGTTCCGAATACCAAGAGTATGGAGAATGTGAAGGAGAAGAGGGTGGTCCACGGTGTAAAATGCTGCAGAGAGGTCGAGTAATATGAGCAGAGTGTAATGTCTTTGGCAGCATGGAGGTCTTCAGTTATTTTAGTGAGGGCTGTTTCCGTGGAGTGAGCAGTGCGGAAGCCAGATTGTAGAGGGTCTAGGAAAGAATAGGTGTTGAGAAAATGGAGCAAGCGAGAGAATACAAGACGTTCAAGGAGTTTAGAGGCAAAAGGCAGGAGGGAGACAGGTCGATAGTTAGAAAGACAGGTAGGGTCAAGCTTGCTGTTTTTTGTAATGGTATGACTGTTGCATGTTTGAAGGAGGATGGAAAGGTTCCAGAGCAGAGGGAGGAGTTAAAAATGTGTGTGAGCGTAGGGATTATAGTAGGAGCAAGAGGTTTTAGGAGATGGCAAGTGCTAGAGGGAGAAGTGGCGATCAAAAGCGACACATCCTCCTCTGAGACAGTGGAAAAAGAGTCAAGGAAGGCAGGAGGAGAGTTAGGAAGAGGTGTAGGATGGGAGGAAGAAACAAAGGGGATGTTCTGACGTATGGATTCCACCTTTTCCTTATGATGTCATGACGTTTCGGTAACACACAAAAGAATCAGCCGTGTGCTGTTGTTTAATGATAAACCTGTTTGTTGGTTTGAGATAAAACCTACAGTAAATAAAAATACCACTTGTGGGGCATTTGCATGTCTCAGACAGGTCTGCAACCCTTTCTTTCCCCCATTATCACTTACCAAACAGTGCTTCTTCCACTGCAGCCAGGGATTCTGGGTAATGGCATGCAAATGAGCACAGTGTGTCACTCTTTACTTCTCATTCATTTTAAAGAGGCAAGCCAAGCAGCTTAAAATTTTTGTTTTAATATATGCAGCATTTAAAACCTTTATTGAAAACTAATTACCTAAGCTGCCGATCGATTGGTTCTCCAGTGATCAATCAGCAACATCCTGTTTCCCAGGGTTCACTAAATGGCTGCCTTTCCGTTTCAATCAATCCTTCAGTCAGTGTAAGGCCTCGGCCATGTTACTTGCTTGCTGGCGGAAGCGCGCTGAGGTGCGCTCCCGCTCAGCACTGAGCCCCTACGGCTGCAATTAGAGCGGCTTTAGTAGAGGCTCACCTGCGCTTCCGCTTTAAAATTCCCCCCCTTGCCGGCGCGACAGGCCGGTCACGTGAGCGGTTCGCCCAATGAGGACTAACCATCTCCGTGATGTCACTGGCCCGCCCCCGGCCAGTGACGCGCCCGCCCACGGCCCGCCCCCTGACGGCCGCTGAGAGCGCGTGCGGTAAGCAACCGCAAGGCCAGGGAAAGCACCCGCTTTCCCTGAGCCTCAGCGCGCCTCAGCGAGCAAGCAGGGAGCATGGACTCAGCCTAACTCAGCAGCTACATTGTATTCTTATATTACTAAGGTAACATTATCTATTGTTACAGTTTGCAGCTGAATTAACACAAACAGGAAAGTGTTACACAGATCTTGCACTGCTGGGGAGGTGGGCGAAACCTGCCTCAGTATACAAATCAAAAGATGCTCAGTATATTATAACTCATTAAAAATGGCATTAAGAGTTGAATTTTAAAATTGAAAAAAGGTAGTAAGTATAATCTAATACTCCAGAACTGATTTTTCTTTTAAAATGTAGAATATTGCATGGATTGTTCCTTTAACATGGATTCCTATGAGCGTATCCTTGCAATATTACACAGCTTCTCAGCATAGCCTGGGTTTAAGAAGTAATATAAAATAAAACCTAACAGCTTTCCTAAACTCTAGAATGCAATGTAAATGCTCTAAATAGCTCATAAGATCAAATATATTCTTGCAATAATGAGAGATTTTACTAGTGCTGCAAGACTTGTGAGAGCCAGGATGTCTTAATCTTCAATTAAATATTTTGGCAAATATTTTTGGATGGCTACTAAATTTGTTATCTAACCATGTAGCCTCTACACCAGGGGAGCGCAAACTTTTGCAGCTGTGCCCCCCTGCCTTCCCTCCGTTGGTGCTCGCGCCCCCTCCCTTACCTTGATACGACGTAAAATTACGCCATGGGGTTATGTGACGTCATGTGACCCGCAGCATCATTTGACACATGTGACGTCACGTCACATGACCCCGCCGCCTCATTTGATGCCGCGTTGCCATGGACACGAGTGACGCCGGCAGAGTCAAGGTAAGTAATAGCATTGCAGAGGCCTTGGGGAAGAGCGCGGGGCCCCTGCAACGGCCCGGGGCCCCTGCAACGGCCCGTGCCCCCCCCCCCCCCAGAAAAATCCCCCGCGCCCCCCACTTTACTCACCGCTGCTCTACACCAAGGGTAACCAACTCCAGTTCTCAAGATCTACCAACAGGTCAGGTTTTCAGGATACCCCTGCTTCAGCACAGGTGGCTCAATCAGTGGTTCAGTCAAAGACTGTGCTGAAGCAGGGATATCCTGAAAACTTGACCTGTTGGTAGATCTTGAGGACTGGAGTTGGCCACTCCCGCTCTACACTAACTAACTTTCATTAGTAAGCTCCTCAATTTACAGAAATGCTACAAACACAAGTGTCTCCTTACCCCGAATTTCAAGAAAACAGAACATGGCTAACCCAGCAGGGAGCAAGTAATCACATTTAATGGACAGCTGCACTATTTATAGCATGACACGTGTGATCATAGAATAGTGACATCATGCATGTAACTATTTCCTTACAGGAATAAATAGCGACAGAAAGCAGTCACTTCTTCCTGTCTAATAGCAGTAATAATGAGCACAGGCACAAACCTAAAATGCTAATCGATTTGGGGCACCCCCAAAAGGAATCCAAATATTCTGAATTGTAAATGCTAAAGATTGACCTACAGTTTACTATTACATAATATTTGGCCAGTAATCAATACAATATATCCCCGAAGTATAGCCCAAGAGACCACGAAGAGCTGATTCGGAGTATCTAGGACAGGGGTGCGCAAACCTCTTGAGCAGCGCCCCCCTTCCCAGGAGCCGCAACGTCTGCGCCCCCGCTCTATCAATAGCTCAGAGTCAAATGACGTCACGTGACCCCACTGCGTCATTTGACGCCGCGTTGCCGAAGACCTGACGGGCAACAGGTAAGTGAGTTACAGAGGCCTCACGCCTCCCCCAGCATTTAATTTAAATGCGGTTGGGAAGAGCGTGAGGCCTCTGTAACAGCCGCGCCCCCCAATGAAAATTCTCCCGCCCCCCAGTTTGCGCACCGCTGTTCTAGAACAGGGGTGTCAAACTGTGGCACAGCCACTGATTGAGCCACCTGTGCTGAAGCAAGGAGACCCATAAAACCTGGCCTGTTGGTGACCCTTGAGCAATGAGTTTGACACCCCTGATCTAGAATGTACCCGTAAATTTGAAGTTATCCAGTAAAGATCCGTTAGATGCGCTGGCAAGCAACACATCGTCCTTTTTACATTGCTAAACACAGGGTCATTTTTAATAACCCATCCTGATACGAATGTTACATGCCATTAGTTAGGCCTTTGTTGTTCAATTTGGAGTACAGTATGTTGTATTGTACAAGTACTGTAGGTCCTGAAATCATGACGGGTTGATTCCATGAAACAATGCTGCCACCTGCTGGAGAAAATACTGAAAAGTCTATTTTCTAGAACTGCTTTAAAGAACCAATCCAAGCAAGGAATTGTTTATTTTTGCGATTTTTCTTTTCAGTATTTTTTTTTCTCCATCGGATTGAAGCAGGGGTCACTGGAGCTGCTGGTCTGTAGGAGGTGCCAGTAGCTGCTCCGCCTTGCTAGACGATGTCCCGCATAAAGGACCAATAAAAGAAACTTATTGATGTCATTGTCTTCCATTGAAAATGCAATCACTCATACAATTGTAATTATTCATAAATTAGTGTAACCCCCTGCCTCGTCAAGGGTTACTAGCAGTGTCAGTGTTTGCGGGGCCCCACCCTGGGTTGCTATTGGGATCAGACGTCACATCGGGTATTTAAGGAAGGGGAGACTGTTCTTGAAGGTTATATTCTAGGAGGACAAGAGGAGAGGCGCCTCGGGGAGAGTAGACACCAATGTTCTTACAGTAATAGTATAGACCAGGCCCCCTTCTTTATTATGTTATAGATCGGGATAGAACCTTGTTAGTTAGGATCCCTAGAGAAGACTGATGGAGTCCAGTATAAGCTGCTACGTAAGTATGAAACGGCATGCGACAGAGGGCCTCAGTATTGTGACAGAGGGCCTCAGTATTGTGACAGAGGGCCTCAGTATTGTGACAGAGGGCCTCAGTATTGTGACAGAGGGCCTCAGTATTGTGATAGAGGGCCTCAGTATTCCTGGATGCCAGGGGATCGGCTCTAACCGCAGATCTGCATGGGCATTCGTTAAAGGCGGAAGTGGCAGTTACCATAAAGGCCAAAGGTATTGGGTTACGTATACAGGACCAGCTAGGATCCCCAAATGGACCTAGTATTACCGAGCTAATGAGGAGAGATGTCCCAAACCAGCGAGAAGGGGGTCGGGCAACTAAGCAAATGTACAACTATGCAACTATGAAAATGTACCTCTGTTCAAGTGTTAGGAGTGGGTACTAATGGAAGAACCATATTCATGTATGTGTGATGTAAAATACAGTGCAACGTTGTCAAAATGTGTATGAGCGTTCCCCATGCTGGGGACACTAATAAATTACAGTTGTTCTACAAAAGTTCCTGGCACCCATTATTATACAACCCTGCTTCCTCATCGCCCTGCTGCCTGAATCCAGCCCCTGAGTCAACGTAACCCATGCGGGGTAGCCATATACTACACCCCAATGTAATCTCCCTAGAAAACGGGCAGGGAGGGTCACATTACTAATAAATTGTAATTATTTGTATCATTTATATTTTGCAACTGGGTCCTCTGAATGTCATGCTTATTAGATACCTATTATCCTTCCCCTTCATCTGATGGCAACATACTGTCATTACTGTAAGAATGAATAGCCAAATAGGAAAAATGTAAATGTACAATTTACCTGTAGTTCCCAGAAACAAGAAACAGTCTTATCACAAGAACAGTATGACTCAAAAAAATTACCCTGCATCTCACCATAATCAGTATGTGTAAATAGGGTGACTAACAAATGCCTTCATTTTCCTTGGCTACCAACCCCTGCATCCTGCCTCCCCAATTAAGAGTCTGACGCTGGGTAAGTGGGAGTAAAATAGGTCACCGCTTTATTAAACAGGTCAAAAATCCAAACTGCTGGCCAGCTGGAACCCCCCACCTGGATGCATTAGCTAATATAATAGGGGACCAGCTCTTGCCTCTTCCCCTGTGATCAAGAGGCACCTCCCTTATGTGACAGGGCCCATCTAGCCTGGAGTCTGCAGGCTGTCGCCCACTTCCCTTATGGAGACCAAGGCTCCATGTTGGGCGTCTGCCCCATCTAATGTACAGTAATGTCAGGGAATTTAACCTGCAGCCCTGATCTGCAGAGGTACAGTCAATTAGCCAATGAGTTGTCCTGCAGCTGGTAAAATCCTACACCGCCTGAACTATTTAGTCTCTGGTATACTCATTGCTATCAAGTGTCACTAACATAGACAGTGTTCATTTTACCAGGCCCCCCCATCTTCATGGGCCTTATTCAATATGCTTTGAAGATGTCTTCTCCACCCTGCTGGAGAAGAGATCAGCTCCATTCAAATAAATACGACTAAAATCTTCTCCATCGTGGGGAAGCAGCTTCTCAGCACATTGAACAGAAGCCTGCAACTCATTAAAATGACATTAATATATCCTTTCCACAATGGAGGTTCCTCGACATAGTTTGCTGACATGGCTACGGCTATGTCCCCTGTGGCCGCTGCGGCGAATGCTATGGCGAGCGCGCCGCACTCCAGATACACACCTCTATCAGGCAGGCCCCAGTAGCATCTTGTGTGGGCGCTCACGTATCGCGATGTCACGTGCGCTGGGAAGGAAGACGAGAACTTTGTCGTCCCGTGCTGCGACGCGTTCACGTGATCGGAGGGCAGCCAATGGGAGGGCAGATATGCCCCGTCATCGCCGCGCCCCCATCATGGCCATGCCCCCGACATCCCATGGCTCCCCTACAGACCGTAGATCACGGCTTTTACCTGTGCACGCGTCGCCAGGCGTGCGTGCAGCAGGAAACTCTGGGGCCGTAGCCTGAGAGTTCGTTATTGGGCTGTAACATGAACTGAAATCTTTGGAACAAGTTTAAGCTTACAAGAGTCTGCAGAACTGTGCACTGAAAGATACCAAAGAATTACCATTGCAAGAATATGTTCTCAAGATACGGATTAGCATATTAATGTGTAATGTTTTTGGGGGTTCAATATGAGCTTGTAGGTGTCCTGTATATTAATGTGTAGTAACTAATGCACATGCAACTTACAGTAAGTACAGTGCTTGAAGCAGCAGGGGAAAAAATCCCCCCTTTAATATGGGCATCAATACAATCCAAACAATGATAAGTAATAGCTAAATTGCCAATCGATCCGTTCTCCTGTGATCGATCGGCGAAGATTCGGCTCGGGGGTTCACTAAATGGTTGTCAGTGCAGCAGAAGAGGACCAAACATGCAAACGTTCTGTGGGGAAGATCATGTGACCAGGCAGTCACTAGATAAATTTGGTGCACTGCTAGAGACAGGGCAGGGCTCAAAAAGGGGTGTGCCAGAGCCTGTTTCAGAAGAGGAAGGGGATGTGACTTTGTAAATGGTTGCTATAGAAAAAAAACATGCTTGTTACATTATAATACATTAAAAATGTAATTCAAAGTAGTGTTTTTTTAAATGCTACAAGTATTTTCTCATAGTATAGAACTGATTTATTTAAAAAAAAATACACATGAAAGGCAGTTGTTTCAACTCAAGAACCAAACCAGCAGGAAAAGAACAACATTTGTATTGTTCTAAAGTCAAACATGTTTCTAATTGCTGCTGAAAAAGTGTCAAATAGCCAGGATAAGAGAAAGGTAACGGATAAATATAAATATTAAAAAAAAATATTTGAAAAAATAAAATAAATAAGAGGTGCTTGTGAATTGTGTATACAGAATATATAACATGCATGCAAATTGGCACACACTGACTGTTTATTGTCTATTTTGTTGACTGTTGGTCAGTGTCCTGGAACTAGATTCCATATTCCTCTGTCTTCCCCTTTAGTTAGGATTCATTTCTCCCATTCTTTCTCCTCTTTGTTGCCCGGCCCTGTCCATTTCCCCCGTTTCCCCCTGTCCCAGCAAGCAACGCTGTAGTAAAATGCAACTTATTGCAACATGTCGTTACACACCCTGTGTTGGTTGCCTGCATCTCCTATCGCCACTGATAGTGGGCTATTCCTACCCCCCTGTCCTGCTGACAGTGTAGTATAGTGCCACTTCCTATCTAGTGTGACCCTTACCCTCATTTCCGTTTGACCCTGGCCTCTGAGTGAGAACTGCCTGCTATCACCCCAGCAAGGCCTTTTTATTTTCCACGTCTCATTATTGATACACTGCACAGCAGACAGAGAAGCCCTCTCTCCCACCACTCCACTACAAGCACCTATCTCCCTGTGTTTTCCCTCAATAAAACCAAGAAGAGAAAGGGCCTTGTCTGCTTTGGAAGAGGTGAACACGAGTTAACGTACCTGGAGTCATTCACACAACCTTCGTGACCCTGCTTCATATTAACAAAGCCCTGTGTTGGGAATCACACGCAGCACTACTCAAAGACTTTATGCTATACAGAATAGTCCCTGCACACAAGGCAGCAGCTTTGCCAACAGACTGTACACAACAACCTAACTGCCTTTTTCTCGTCTGAGTCCACCCGCTGCTCAGGCCCGACAGTGAGGAGCCTACGGACACCTGTAGCCGCACCACCCCAACGCTGCAGCTGCGGACAAACCCGCTCGGCACCATCTGAGACAGACGCCCTACTCGACAAGGTAAAGACCGCACGCCACACGCCTGGCAAAAGGCCTACACCCACCTACGCAGGTCAAACTCAGAGCCTCACCAGACATCCGCAGGAAAGCGATCTCTCAGACACAGGAGACGTGCTGCGCATCTGCAACAGGCGTCAGGCAGGCGCAAGGCCTAAACGACAGTCACTGTACACAAAAGCCCGCTGAAATATAAGAGCGACATTGAAGCCGCACCGCGCTAATTAGAGTTGGACCTGGAAACAACCACACTGGAATCCCATGTCACTAGTATTGGGCAACTATGCGCAACAGCTCTACAGGCATAACGCAATTAAGGATATCCTCACTCACTCGCGTTATCAAGACTATCAGAGGCAACGTTACTTACCTGACCATGGGCCAACACCAGCGAAGCCTGCAGAAATAGACTTACAGCACTTTGACCTGGCACGACACCAGCCGCGTACGTACCCTATCACGGGCTGAGAGTAGAGAGGACCTTTTGCTGGAGACTGCATCGCAGCGCTCAAGCATATCCAGGCACATCTAGAATCAGCAAGATCAGCGCAGTCTAACGCTCCAGCCAAGCACAAACGCTACCAAGGCACTAGCCGCCGCAGAGGCCGCACGTGCCAGGCTGATGTAGTCGCAGATGAGGCCCGAAGAACAGAAAATCCGCATAGAAAGAGGAGGAGCAAATGGCCTCCACACCCACCGCCTCCGCTCGCTCTTCCACTTTCCGCCGCTCCCCTGCCCCTGCCATCTATTCCCGTCGTGATCTTCCCGCGTAAGCCCTATCCAGCTCCTCATTGTCCAACTGTGGCTCGAGCCGCATTTACGTCTGAGCACCTAAATCAAAGTGAAACCGCCGCCCTATAGCCCAAGCCAAGTCCAAAGCAGCCTCAACGACGGCTGGGGCAAACCCGTACACGGATTGCCTCAAGATCACGGCCCGACGCACTGAAGACTACGTAAGGAGCTCTTCAGTGTAAACACCCCTCCGCACCATCTCACACAGGGGGAGCGACTCCCACAGATCAACCGAGAACCTGCTGCCGCACGAGCAAAGACCCTGCTCCGTCAATGGTACATGCTGCCTTGGATAAGCACATCCACAAGAGTGATCACACGTGCCAGAGCGCGCCACGGATTGCACCAACCGCTCGCACCAGGTACAAAGTACACCCACAGCGGAGAAAACCCCCTCACCTGCCACAGCCTCACACTGCATCTCACACAAGAATAGGGCGACCGTCACACAGACCTCCCCAGCAACTACCTCAGAACGGGGCAAACGCGCCACTCTCAGCGACTGCAGACTAGCCAATACATGAAATCCGGCGCGACTTGGTTGCACGCAGTGACTCATCAGCTTCGACGACCGCCTGAGAACTAACCGGACGTGGAATTCACGTTCAAAGACGCAATCGACAGCTTGGACTTCTCAGCAAGGAAGAGCTCAACCTGTTAGTTAAGTTCTGGGGAACGTATCCAGGGAGCAGCGCAGAGACTTTCGGACGGCAAACGCACATCAACCCCATTAGGTCTGGACCTAGTGTGGGAACGGCTAGAAGAGACCTATGGTAGCCCTGAACAGTCGAGGATTCACTCTTCAAAAGAATCGAGAGCTTCCCCAAGATCACGAATAAACTACTACTCTCAAGTTACGAGATTTGGAGACCTGCTGCAAGAACTGGAGTTCGCAAGGAGACCATCCTTAATGGTCTCAACGCCCTAGATTATCACTCGTGGAGTGAGACCCATCCTGGAGAAGCTACCCTTCAACCTCCAAGAAGGTGCTTTCAAAAGGTTCCAAATACAAGGGAGAAGCAGGTTGCTTCCCCCCATTCCTCATTCTCCGTGAGCTCATCTGCGAAGCGGCAAAGACAAGAAACGACCCCAGCTCGTTAGGGGCGCAAACCACATCCAGCGTTAGCCACCCGAGAACGAAAGTCAACAGCGGTGCAACTCCAAACACCCATCTTGTCCACAGACGGACGTGCCCCCTACGACCCACGCGAGCCCCGCCAACGGCCGACAGACAAAAAACCAAGGGACCTTAACAAAGAATGCCTATCCCCAAAGAGCCCATCCACTTAACATGCTTCGGATTCAGGATGAAACCCATAGAGGAGCGAAAGAAACCTACTCAGGGAATGGGGAGCCTGTTTCAAATGTTGTGTGCTTCCACAACTCATTTATTCAGGACTGCAAGAAGCTATAAATGCACAGAGTGCGATAGCGACAGGCACATAGCCGCTCTACACCCTAAGCTTGTAAGCCCAGCAAGCAAGCGCCCTAACCCTCCGACAAAGCAGGGCGGGAGAAGTTGGAGACACACCCCCCCCGACTCAGTAGCATCCAAATGCAAGCAAGTATGCGGAAAGGACGACGGTAGATCTTGCTCTAAAATATTGTCTGGTAGCAGTGCACCCAAGGGACAACCCACCCAAAGACCAAACGGATGTATGCAATCATCGACGACCAGAGCAAACCGATCGCTGGTCAGGTCAGAATTCTTCGTATGTTCGGCTACATGACAGTACTTTCTCCTTACACTCTCAGACTGCGCAGGGCGAATGGAGACTACAGGAGAAGAGTGAATGGCTAACACATATGCTCAATAGACGGCAAAGTGAGCATGCCCCTTCCCACACTCATCGAGTGCAATCACATGGCGGAAGATAGGTACTGAGATCCCCCCCAGACTGGCGCGACACCATCCCCATCTAAAACCTTGCCGATCACATCCCACCACTAGACGAAGATGGCCCATATCCTCTGCTACTTGGCAGAGACATCATAGAGCACACAAATCCGCGAACAGCGAAATGGGGACCACAACGGCCCAAGCGCCCAAAGGCTCGATCTAGGATGGTGGTGTTGGTAGAAGTATGCATAGACAGGATACGAGACCCGACAACGTAGGCGCCCTACAGACGAACTTGTTGGAGAACGGTCGTATATCTCACTTCAAACCTTGTCCGAACCACTTTCAGGTCCACGGAAGCTCGGCCCAAAAGGAACTACGGAGACGCCGCCTGTGGCAAGAGAAATACCCCAATGACCTAGGGAGTACAGTGTTCCAGACACAAAGGACGACGACAAACAGCGCACAATGAAGACAAGATTCTTCTGAGGTTCTGGATAAGGGCTCTTCAAGGACGAATTGGGCATTTGTGGCCCCCACTACCTTCCGCTCGCCAAAAGACGCCTCCAACAACAGAGGAACCATGCTATGTCTAGGCTCGCGTTCGCTCCGCCGTAACCTACAAAGGAAACCGGAGACCAGGAACACTTTGTGGCCTTCATGCCAAAAATCTTCCACAGTGGCCATGCAGATCGGCGCCCCCCAATAAAGAGGCGAGAATGCTGGTACCTCGAGGGGGATGGAATGAGAGCAGAGAGGTAGCGTTGCGAGAGTCTACCTAATGAGGTGGACTGCGCGCTCCGCAAGGAAAAGCCACCCAAAAAAGGGGGAGAACCGCAGGCTAGACTAGATTCGCTGGGGGGTATTAAACGATAGGATCAAAAGGAGGAATAGTAAGACAGCTGAACCGCAAAGGCTGTGTCAGATGGAACACAGAAAGTGCGTGTGAGCGAAAAACGTAACACCCCGGCCCAGGAGGGATAGTAAGGACGCAGATCGGGAGAAAAGAAACCCGTAAGCGGCAAAACAGTAAAATCCCACTGAAAGAAGCAGAAAATGATCCTTTTCGCGCCCCCCTCTTGACAAATCAAATCCATGTATTCTCCAGCGCCAGCATCAGGATCCCTAAACGATTCTCCTCAACCGGGCCGGATCTGACAACATCTTCTGGGATGCTGATCCGGTCTTCCCCGCAAGAACCTATGCCTACAACCCGACATAACAGATGTTCCCTGCTTCCTTGTGCGGAAGACAACCAGACCTACCCGAGATTCCTTACCAAGATGACACGACAAAAAGATAACGGAGTAAACGCTGAAGTTTGGACACCATCAACCTGCCCCTGCGCCATCCGTCCTCAGAAAATACCGCCCACGGGAAGCAAGTCGGAGACGGGGCTTCTCGCAGACTCTATTTGGGCTGGATTATCTTTCCACCAAGAAAACGGTCTCTCAAGAACACAAAAGTTTACAGGACTGGTTGCACAAAATTCTTCCACAGTGCCACAGTGATAGGCTTTCACAGCAGATTAAGCACCTATCTCAAGATTTGATCTGGGGACCGACACGCCTCCCATACCAGCCGGAGCCTGGGATAAGCTGGATCTAAAACATACAACTTTACTTTCAGTAGCTCGAAAAAAATTCACAACGTCGCGGATCCCTTCCACCGTTCGAACAGTCTCTAACGACCCTCTAGGATCGTGCTCCTTCACTATAACAAGGGGAACTCCCTCCTCAAGAATGTCCTTCGAAAAACATGATGGGACACCCACCTTACCTCCAGAAAACGGAAAGAGTGGGAAACGCGAAATATCCTTGAAGGCCCTCGACAACTTCAATCCACGCCCCCTTCACCTATATCTCTCACACGCCCCACACAGCAAAAGCTTTGCGTGTTCTCAGATGCCTCCCAAAGCTATAGCAGCGTGGCCGTACCTAAAAACCACGACGTGGTTGAAGTTGCCACTCAGGTCATCATCCTTGCAAGCTAAGCTGGCGCCACAACCGGACCATACTAACACCAGACTCAGCTGTGTGTGCATTGCACAGTAGAACTGGCGGAGCTTATCGAGAATAGATGGCAAGCACACCAATGCCGTCAACTCTACACAAAGCAAGTGGTACTGGAACATTACAATAGAAAAGGAGTTCTACGTATACGTAGCTAACCGCGTAGAAAGAATCGGAGTCAACCCAACCAAACAATGGCACCACGTGCCCACAAGAGCAATCCGCAGATCACTGCCCCCAGATCCGGACCCCGCATCTCAACTGCATAACGTCTTGGCTCACAGCCATTTTTCTTGCGCCCCTCGGAAACCACGCTAAACCAACCCCAGTTTACGATTTTGAACTAGTGGATCCCGAAAAGGATACGAGATAAGGCCCCCACAAGTATCCGTGGTACTCACCAATGTATCGCACAAAAACGCATTCGATCACAATCGATTCCAACTCTTCTCAATGGACGGCCCTTCTGCGAACATAGCCCATCCTCGGGCCTATGCCTCCTCCTTCCGCGACACCCAGACGGTAAAACTAACCGTTCCACGCTGGCACATCTGCCAAAGAGCTGCGCACCGTAATAAATTACAAAGGCTAAGGAAACTTTTCTCAGTCATGTTCAAAGGGAACCTATGCGGAAGAGATCATTGCAATTCGCGGAAAGAAGAGTGTTAACAAAAACATTCCACTTTGGAAGTGTTGAATCCCTCTATCGCAACACTGACGGCCCATGAGAGTAGGAGGCCGCCTCAATAAGTCCCAACTGACAGGGAGGAAACAACCCTCTTATCATCCCTGGCCGGCATCACAATCGGCCACTTTGTTGGTGCGCCACTACCCAACGAACAAGTCATGCATCAGGACGACACTTCACCGAAGGCGCCATTAGGGCGGCGGGCATTTTGGGTCGTTGGCATGAAAAGTGCGTTGCCCAGTAATCTCCACAAATGTGTTAGGTGCCGAATGCTGAGAGGCAAACCAAGACCAGGATGGCGGATCTACCCGTCGACAGACTTAATACAGACACCCCCCTTTACCTATGTAGACTTGATGTATTGGGCCCTGGATGGTCATCTCGCTTACAGAACTGGGAGGGTGCTGACTACACAGCAAACGATGCGGTACTCTTCACCTGCATGAGTACACAGCTATACACATCGAGGTTATAGAATCTATGGATGCTTCAGCTTCATAAAGGCCCTCAGAAGGTTCTTTGCAGTCATAGGACCAGTTAAACATACGCTCCGATTGTGGTACCAATTTCGTTGGAGCATGCAAGGATATTACAAATAGACCACAAGATAATAGAGACATATATATCAAAAAGATACTTGCGCGACCAAGAGTGCACGTGGACATTCAATCCCCTCACTCCTCTCACATGGGCGGAGCACTGGGAACGCATGATCGGGGTAGTCCGGCGTATCTTGACCTATGATGCTAAAAACAACCTGACCTCGACTCACTCACGAAGTGTTACCACATTCATGGCCGAAATATCAGGCGATAATCAATGCTAGGCCTTTGATTCCAGTGTCAACGGATCCCAAATCGCCAATATTTGACCCAGCATGCTGCTACCCAGAAGTAGGGACATCCCCCCCGCAGTCGAGGCTTCCACTCTAAAGATATGTACAAGCGACAGTGGAGACAGGTGCACGCATTTGGCTAACACATTTTGGGATCGCTGGAGACCAGTATCTAGTGACACTCCAAGAACGCATAAATGGCAACACGTTTAAACCGACATCCAATAGGAGACGTGGTTGGTTGAGACAAACAGGTACACGAAACGAGTGGCCATGGGACTTATAATCCACCTTCCCAAGCGAAGATGTAAAGGGTCCGCAAAGTGAATTCGGGTGACCCGACGGTGTCGTTAAGACTTTTTTAGACCTATCACAGAGACTATCCTCCTAATGCCAAAATCACATCAAAGAAGAAAAAAACTGGCTACCAGTTCTATGGACCTGAGAGACATGTGGTGCATCAAGCTAACACTAGAGCTGTGCATTCACCTACCTTACCGAGATGACAAGGACTTAGCTGGTGGTACCGGACGGTATCCATCGTTATGTGGACATGAGTTTTGCATGTTATTTTTATTGCACATGTTTCCACACATACCTAAAATAGTGGTATCTCCAGATACCAAAACGGGGAGTGTCCTGGAACAGATTCCATATTCCTCTGTCTTCCCCTTATTTTGGGATTCATTTCTCCTTCTTTAGTTCCTGTCAGTTTCCCCCTGTCCCAGCAGCAACGCTGTATGTAAATGCAACATTATTGCAACATGTCGTTTACACGGCCTGTGTTGGTTTCCTCAGCTCATATTCTCCTAGCTGAGATGGGCTATCACCCCCCTGTCCTTGCTCAGTTAGTATAGTCCCACTTCCTATCTAGTGTGACCCTTACTCCTCATTCCCTTTTGCCCTGAGACTCTGAGTGATGTAACTGCCTGCTATCACCCCCAGCAAGGCCTTTTTTGTTTACACTTGTCTCATTATTGATCACTGCACAGCAGCAGAAACCCCTCTCTCCCCCACTCACATCTACAAGCACCTATCTCCCTGTGTTTTTCCTCCTCAATAAACCAACAGAGAAAAGACTTGTCCTTGCTTTTCGTAAGAGGTGAGACACGGTTTTGCTACCTGGAGTCATTCACACACCATTCGTGACCCTGGCTTCAGGATAGTCAGCGATGAAGAACTCCCACATGGCTTAGAATCTGGCACAAGTAGCTAATTTACAAAGATATCCAACAACTTTGCAAAACATCATTTGTACCATGTACTTTTGCATTTTGTATAAATTAGGCCCACGGGGTCCTACTAGCATTTTTGGAGGAACAAAAGTTACTGGCAAAGTCTTTCATGAGCCTTCAGTGTTTATTACTGATTCTCCCTCATATGCATAAAACTGCTTGATTTTTTTTTTAACACCAAATGACTTGTGAAGAAAATTAAATATTAATGTCAATTTGCATTTATATGCACTTATATGCCTAAACAGCAATGCAAAGTATTGCTTAGGAAGCTACTTTATATCTGAATTTACACATTTCACTGTCCATGCATGTGTAACGCTAGTGAACCACCAGTGATGCGAATTTCGGACGTACGGACGGTAGTTTGCAGAACTTAATAACGATCGAGACTTATTAGACTTATAGGGTTAGATTATTATTATTTTTATTATCCTTTATTTGGAAAGTGCCAACATATTCCGCAGCGCGGTACAGTGGCGCCACAGAGTGACATCAAATACATAAACTGATCCCCCCCACTCCGTTAACTCAGGGCTCATAACATGACCTCAGACAGTAACGGATGTTATTTTTCCGAGGTTAGCACCTACCTACACAGCTAATTATATACACAAACGGCCGTTGTGTATCTCATTAGCGTTAGCATTAGCACAGGCTTAACATCACGTTAGCACAGGGGTGGCAAATCTAGTTCTCAAGGGCCACCAACAGGTTAGGTTTTCAGGATATCCCAGCTTCAGCACAGGTGACTAAATCAGTGGCTCAGTCGAAGACTCTTAGGGCTGTTATATAGTGGCTGCGGCGCGGCACTTATAATTGGCTGTGGTTAGTCAGCCTTTATATTGTAGCCCCGGTGCCCTCCATGTCCCGGAGACCCCCCTCTCGAGGTGCCGAGCGGTTGCGGGTGCCGCCGTGAGCAGCAACGGACCCGCTGGCACAACACGAGGGTGGGGGCCAGTGCAGGGAGTGCTGGGAGTCTCGGCGGCGCACCCGGCCAGCGGGGGCCGCCATTGCAAATACTCGCGCATGCGCAGTAAGCTCACAGGAGCCAGGGAGAAGTCGCGCGAGAGCGGGAACAGCCAGGGAAAGGTTGCGGCGGCCATTAGGTGTTCGCGCATGCGCAGGAAAAGCGCGCACGCGGCCCCAATGTGTTTGCAGCCTCCACGGGACTACAACTCCCATGAGGCTTAGGGCCGAGCACACCAGGTGCCTCATAGTGGCCAATAAGGGCCAAGGATTCCCTGCACAGAGAGGTAAAGATACATTTATTTATTTATAAAATATTTTACCAGGAAGTAATACATTGAGAGTTACCTCTCGTTTTCAAGTATGTCCTGGGCACAGAGTAAAACAAATAATACATGGTTACAAGTACAGTTACATAAATGAACAAGGTATACATTATATTCAAGACATTGCGTGCACAGTTAAATAAAATATATATTATGAGCGTATGAAACAGTTACAGACCAGATTAAAGTGTGAGACAGCCTTAGTTTTGAAAGAACTTAAACTGGTGGTGGATGTGAGAGTCTCTGGTAGGTTTTTCCAGTTTTGGGGTGCACGGTAGGAGAAGGAGGAACGTCCGGATACTTTGTTGAGCCTTGGGACCATGAATAGTCTTTTGGAGTCTGATCTCAGGTGATAGGTGCTGCATGTGGTAGGGGTGAGGAGCTTGTTCAGGTAGCAGGGTAGCTTGCCCAGAAAGTATTTGAGGGTGAGACAGGAAAGGTGAACTTTGCGCCTAGACTCGAGTGATGACCAATCTAGTTCTTTGAGCATTTCGCAGTGATGTGTGTTGTAGTTGCATTGGAGAACAAAACGACAAATTGAATTGTAGAGGGTGTCAAGTTTGCTAAGGTGGGTTTGAGGAGCCGAGCCATATACTATCTCTCCATAGTCAATAATTGGCATTAGCATCTGCTGTGCAATACGCTTTCTGACCAGGAGACTTAGGGAGGATTTGTTCCTGTAAAGTACCCCTAGTTTGGCATAGGTCTTGGTTGTCAGGGTATCAATGTGCATCCCGAATGTTAAGTGGGAGTCAAACCATAAGCCCAGGTATTTAAAACTAGTGACAGGTGTTAGGGTGGTGTTAGCGTTGGTTCTAATCAGGAGCTCAGTCACTGGAAGCTTTACAAATTTAGTCTTGGTCCCAAATACCATTGTTACAGTCTTGTCAGTGTTTAAAAACAGTTTGTTTTGGGAAATCCAGTTTTCGAGTCTCAAAAAGTCAGACTGAAGTATGTGTTGAAGGTCAGAGAGGCTATGGCTGTGTGCATATAGGATTGTGTCATCTGCATACATGTGTATTGAGGCTTCCTTACAAGCTGTGGGAAGATCATTAATGAACACAGAGAAGAGTAGGGGCCCCAGAACAGAGCCTTGCGGGACACCACAGGTGATATCCAGAGGGTTGGAGTTAGAGCCTGAGATGGACACATGTTGGGATCTTCCTGATAGGTAGGACTGAAACCAGTTTAAAGCATGTTTCCCTATTCCAGAGCTCTGGAGTTTGTTAAGCAGGATAACATGATCAACTGTGTCAAAAGCCTTTGCAAAATCTAGGAATACTGCACCAGTGAGTTGTCCCCGTTCCATTCCACACTGGATTTCATTGCAAACTTTTAGCAGGGTAGTTACGGTGGAGTGTTTGGGATGAAACCCAGACTGGAATTGGCTAGGGAAATTTGTCTTGGTGTAGAAATCGCTTAATTGGGAGTGGACAATTTTTTCCATAACTTTGGATAGAATTGGGAGAAGTGAGATTGGCCTGTAGTTTGAGACAGTGTTTTTGTCCCCACTTTTGAAGATTGGGACAACTCTGGCAGTTTTCCAGGTCTTAGGGATATGGCCTGCAGACAGGATAGAGTTGACTATGGACGCAATTGTGTTTTGGCAATGGTGGGCGGCACCAAGTCGTAGGAACAGATTGTAGTAGGTCGGGTCCACATTGGCTGCTTAGTGTTAGTTTGAGGAGCGTTTGGTAATCTCCTCTTCAGATACTGGGCTAAATTGAAAATTGTGGGCATGTGTTTCGCGCGTGAGAACGGCGTTGGAGCTGGGAGCAGGAGGGGAAGAAGAGGGTAGGGAGCAAGTGGCTCCTGCACCAGGTAAGGTCCCCCATACCCCCACCAGGCTAGTGGGTAATTAATGAGGGACGGCCCCAGGTTAGGGACCCTGCTCTTAGGTGCATGTGATGTGCTGTCTTGTCAGGGTCACGGCTGTCAGTGCTGTGAGGTCTGACAAGAAGGCATCGTGTGTGTGTGCAGCACGTTCGCTGCAAGTACCCAGCAGGTTGCAGTGCGTTGCTGCAGGCGCATGGAGAGTACTAGGTAGGAATTAGTAGTCAGGACGGGAATAGCTAGGGACGGAAGCGAGTAGGCCAGTAAACCCCTAGGCCCAGATAAATCTCACTCCCAGCTTGTGGTGCTACAGGGACAGGCCCTAGGTTAGGGACCCTGTAACAGTAGTACTAGTGTTAGATAGGGACACAGTGGACGCTGCGCTCCCAGAGAAGAGACTTGGGCTCAAGTCTGTGCCCACAGAGACTATCTCCAGGGTGCGATCGCCCCTGGCGGGCCCCGGGCGAGGCAACATCGGATCCGACGGGATCACCAAGCGGCAGATCCTTTTTGAAGTCGCTTGCAGGCCCGAGTGCAGGAGCGCGCGGCAGGTATCTTCCTATGTGCACCAACGAATCCTAACATTACAACTACACATAGTGGCAGCTCTGACCAGGGGACAAGGGGTTGGACTGTGGGCACAGTGTGGGGATACACGGTGACTGTGGAGTTACTCCCTAGGAAGGGGGAATGTCATAAGTGTGATGTTATTGTGTTATTTGCTCATTCAGTAAACCTTTTAGCCATAACCCTGGTGTATGTGGTTTCTGGGTGGGTTCCTATGTTAGGCCCATTCTAAATTCCTATAGAATCCTACATAGGTGGAGGCGCTGACCGACGAGAACGTTCCAGCGGATTCACCCCAGGCTCTCACTAGCGGAGGCTCAGACCTCCTGTGAGCCTGACAGGTATAACGCACCACACCTGGTAATACATAGGTTCCCCCTCACATACACTCTATATGCGATTGGGTGGGGGAATACCCGTTACACTATAATAGGGCTGCGCGCGCACACGGCAGTGAGCGTGGAGCCGGCCGAGAGAGGAGAAGATGGGGAAAAGAATGAATTCGCGCCACAACCGGCGCTGTAATGTATGTATGTATGTGTGTGTATGTGGGTGTGTATGTGTCAAAGTTAAATAAATAAAAATTATTTTTATTGTGCAACTTTTATTTTAAAAATATTATTTAATTCATTATTAACTCACACAATCTACACACACACACACACACACACACACACACACACACACACACACACACACACACACACACACACACACACACACACCATGCGTCACGTGCACGAGCGCCCGCACCTACCATAGGACAAGCCTTACCAAAGATGGCAATTGTTTGGTGGTCCTATACCAAATAGGAATGTGTTACAAAGATATTGCACTGCTGGGGAGGTGGGCTAAACCTGCTATAGAAATCAAAGGATACTCAGTATATTAAAACTCATTAAAAATGGCATTAAGAGATGAATTACAATAAAACCCCAGACACTATTATCTACTACTACAGAACCAGGGCCGGATTAAAACCTTTAGAGGCCCTAAGCACTGAAAATATTATGGTGCCTGTAACAGGGGAGTAATCCCTGTTCAAGTAATGTGTCTTTAATCTAGCAGTGTGGTGGTTAACTGCTGGTAGTCAATTAATAAACACCACCTGCCTGATCTAGATTGCTTACAAAAGCCTGTCTGTTGAGACAGGAAGTGACTCCTTAGCTCTGACTGAGAGCTGACCTTTGGAGACAGAGGAGTGTTCTTGAGACTCCCAGGAGAGTCTGACCAAGAGAACACACATCTCTGGAGCTGACCGGTCTTGAGCTCTGCCCAGCATAGCTGATTGCAAGACACCAAATAAGACTTCTAAACCTGGATGCTGATATTTTCTGTGCACGCACGGGTGCGGTTCCAGGAGAGCAGAGAAGCTTACTCTACAGCAAGAAACAGATAAGACTTTCATAATTAAGAGACTGCTTATATCTGCTTATTTCATGCGATATGTTTTGGGGCTGCGAGACATGCTTGACTTATGGAGTTGTGAATTAATTGCATGGTATTTTCACTAGAGATACTCCCAAGTCAATAGAAGCTTTGTTCCCCCCCCCCTGTGTTTGGATGATTTCCTGATGAAAAGGAAAAGGCACAATAAAGCCTATTATAATTTCACCTTATAAAGTCTCCAATTGTGTACCTCTGTGAAAGTCCGTCTACAGTGCCCCACATATGTAATTTAAAATTTAAAAAAAAACTAAATCGTAAAATAAAATTTGTATTTTTTCAAAATGACATAAAACTTATGTATGCTGAAATTAAAATAGCTTTTTTTTTTTACAATTTCAATAAAAACTGCTTCATTTTTTATTTACCAAAAATGTATACAGAATGCATAAATATTTGGCATTATTACCATTACTTTTTTTTTAAAGTTACTAATAAAACAGTATACAGTACTGCTTACATTTGCTTTGTAAATAATTGCAGTATTGAAAATTAGACAAAAGCTGTGTACATACGAAATACTGAATTTTTAAACAAATTTGAAACAAACAAGCAAACAAATTTGAAACAAATTCTTAGTATAGGGATTCTAACCGTTCTATGGCTCGCGTCGCCCCAAACCAAACCGAAATGAGACTAAGCGTGAAATGTGGGGGTTACGCAAAGCCGTGTATTGGCCGTGTAGTAGGGATGCAGCAACAAGCCATAGAGGACCAGCATATAACATAGCGTCGGTCCTGACATCTAACGGTGAGAATGAGAATGATATTAGAAACGGCAGATGTTGCTGCTAATGTGACCTACAAATCAACACGTTCAAATTTCGCACACTTAATATTTGATTAAAAAATGCTGAACTTTCTTGCATGGTGGGCAAAAGTTGTCCACAAATGTTACCACAGTTTTCGGTATATAAAATATATAAGAAAAAAAAAAAACGAATCAGGTATATATAATTCAGAAAAATATATCAATAATTAAACATATATTTATTGCAACACATGACAGGATCTGATTTCCTCGCATTATTTCGATCTACGTTAGTAGTACACCCCCTGGTTTAGGTTGGGATAAGTTATAAAAGAGAACAGAACAATGGGGAAAGAGTATACACAGTTGTGGAGGGTAAGAAAATCCATCAAAGGTTAGATTTTTCCCATGGTGACTACTTTAATGCTTTTTTTGAAATATTAAATTCTTTTTTTTTTAAATCTAATTTTTTTTGTGGTGCCCCTTCTTTGCTGGTACCCTAAGCACGTGCTTAGTCTGCCTATTAAGTAATCCGGCCCTGTACAGAACTGATTTATTAAAAAAATATATATATATAAATATATATAATTTCACGTTTTGCTGGTTAAAGGCATAACATGACGCTAATTTAGGTTAACATGGGAGGAGTGGCTCCGTGAGCACAGTACAGTGAAAAGAATGACTTTGCATTGGAATCAGGGGAACCTGGTTAAATTCCCGGTGTCACCTCCTTGTGACCTTGGGCAAGTCACTTTATCTCCTTGTTCCTCAGGCACCAAAACATAGATTGTAAGCTCATCTGGACAGAGACTGTGTCTGTAACAATCCTATGTGCTGCGTACAGCGCACTATACTGTCATTGTGAAGCGCTCGGAGTCCCATTGGGAGAAAAGCGCTATACTGTATGAAATAGTTATTATTATTAACATCACTATAAGTCTCTTAATGACCAGTTGTGTATCTGACCCATGGACAGAATAGATAACAGCTGGTGATGAGAGAGTGAAAAGTAAAACAATTTTGGCAGAAAAAAAGATTTGGTCTACAAGGCAAATCATTTGATCATTGGAAGCGGACATTTCTAACATATTTTAATGCTGCATTTCCTCTCCACATTTCACTTTTTCCCTTATATTAACTGAACTAGGTGTCCCCAGAAATCAATATGCTGCAGATAAGCTCAGGGGGAGCCACAGAATATCCACCGTACAATTTTCCGATGATGAAAAGAAAGCAACATAGCTGTCGTGGTCACCAATAGAAAGCGATGTCCAAGTGTTCTAGTTTGGGGGATACAACCGCGGTTATGTCAAGAAACAGGGACTCGGGGTTAGGTAATGCCGAAAAAACAAATGAGCATGTAGCCATAGCTGGTCCAGGCTATACTTTCTGTCTCCTGTCACGTAAGTCCTAGTAGCTACAGGCAGAGGCAGGCTATCCTGTGGGGTTTACCACCCCCCCCTCATGCAGCCTCTTTGAGTGACAGGGATGGAGGTGAACTGGGTCTGTGCACTGCCAATCGGTGCAGACCTTGTGCCCCCCCCCCCCCCCCTCCGTACTAGGAGAGGATTCATTCAAAATTTTAGAAAGTCTTGCCTGAGGTGTGAGGAGGAGTGGAGCTGAGTCCCCTGAGATGTGCTCTCAGCCCCTTTGGGGGTTGAGGATAGGAGATCTACCAGACTGCAAGGCCTCAATTCAGAGAAGGACAGGCACCATCCAGAGGCCTGGGATCCTATGCTGCCAACTTTTTTCGCTGGAACAACACCTGCAGTGGATGCAATAAAGGATCCTGTTTTATATACCCCTGCCTAAGTCTACAGTCTATTGGGTAGTGGTATGCTTGAAGACTGTCTCCAGTATACCTGGAGCCTGCTATGACTAGAGGCACTGACACCATGAGAAAAGCCTGAAGGATCACCAAAAGCCTCTCCTGTTTCCCCTTAACACTGCGGACGCTCATCTCTCCTGAACCTTCACAGGTAACAAGCACCATGACACCTGCAGTTTTGGCAACATCTCCTGGGGGGAAGGGGGGGGGGGGGGGGGGTGGCAGAAGCAGTGCTACAAGCATAATAGGGAGATGCTTCTAATTATGAAATAAATGTAATATCGCTCATTACTACAGGAAAAACTGGGTAATATTTTGACAGCTTCGTTCAAGGAGATTTCTAAAACTCAAATACAAAAAGAAAAGAAAAAAAGTGCACCACAGGTGAATATAAAATATTTGTATTAAAACATAGACAATTCAATTCTCACTAGAATGTGAGGTAATGCAGCATGGCTCCCACCATTGTCCCTAAGTGGAAGGAGTCCCTTCTACTAGGAGTTGGGCCGGTGACCTGCAAGGACAGCAAGTGGATACACGAAGGCTAGGAAGAAGGGAACTCCAACAGACCGATGGCGCGAGCAGAGGGCCGGAAGTGCCGTCTCTGCTACCCAGATTTCCCTGCACGTTTCGTACTCCAAAGGTACTTCGTCAGGGGCTGAAAATCTTCAGATTTGTAAAACTCCCATTAACTTTTTGGGCCAATTTCCCAGTTTTCTATCGGCATCGGCAAGCTCCGATCGCGCATGCGCAAACCGGCAAGCTCCGATCGTGCATGCGCAACCGGCAAGCTCCGATTGCGCATGCGTAACCGGCAAGCTCTCGTCGTGCATGCGCAACCGGCAAGCTCTCATCGCGCATGCGCAACCGGCAAGCTCCCATGGCGCATGCACAACCGGCAAGCTCCCATTGCGCATGCGCAACCTGCAAGCTCTGCTCGCGCATGCGCAACCCGGCAAGCTCCGATCGTGCATACGCAACCTGGCAAGCTCCGATCGCGCATGCACAACCGGCAAGCTCAGATCGCGCATGCGCAACCAGCAAGTTCCGATCGCGCATGCGCAACCAGCAAGCTCCGATCGCGCATACGCAACCGGCAAGCTTTGATCGCACATGTGCACGAGCGGTCGGCAAGCACTCATCGCGCGTAAGCACTCGCCATTCAACTGCGCATGCGCAATATTTGTCCCAGTTTTTGTCGGGACAAATATGGTCACCCTAGTTAGAGGGGTCTGAAGCCCACGTTGCTCTAGTTCTGCAGCAAGCAAGTCATGTAAATGAAATAAAAAAATAAGCAAGAACAAGTGTGCCCCAGTGAGTCATTTTAAAGGCAAATCCCTTACACACATTAGACCATCCATCATTTGCAACATGAAAAAATATATAAATAGATACACAAGTGATATACACACACACATAGGTACAGTTGGAGGGTATGATTTACAGTGCTTACACAATGTAACAGGGTGTCACTGAACTTGGGTGACTGATCACTGACAGCTCACTCCCAGCAAGTTGAGACATTGCTGTGGAATGCCTGGTAGGATTCTGTGGCAGTGAAGGTTTGTATTTTCAAACGCCGCCCACCCGGCTCCGTGTCAGCAGCACATTCTGCTCCAGTCCTTGGTTTTTGGCTCCAATCCCAGAGCATTCTGGTTGATGTAGTCCTCCATTTCCATGGGGGGGGGGGGGGGGAGTGGGACACCCAGGACTGGACTTCAAGTGCATGATGACGTGGAGCTAGGCTTGCAACACTGTATCGTGCAGCTTTCTCTGCCTAGTGTCTCTGCCTACAGCAGCGGCAGAGTTAATACCATGTGGTCCGGCCTCCCTGACACAGCCACACTCACTGGCTGAGCTGCTCCTCCCCGACGTCACAATGACTGCAAACAGGAAATGCTAAGGGAAGCCAAGAAGAAGGGGAACTGAGACAGGGAGAATGCTGAGCCTGTGCTAGGGGTGCAGAAGGTAAGAGGGATCCTGACATGGGGAAGATGCCTTACACAAACTACATACAGTCTAGGCAGGGAAATAGGGAAGTTTTATATTATAAAGGATCATGTCACCTGTGTATTGCTCAGGGACATAATGTGTCATGTACAATATAGGAAGTATATATCTTTATATAGTGCCCACAGTGTACTCAGCACTTCACAAAAAAGATAACATAGTACAGGGAATTATAATACAATAAGTGCAGCAAAGTCAGACAATAGAAAATGAAATCCCTGCCCGGGAGAGCTCACAATGTAAGTGGTATGTTGGTAGACTTGTAGAGACAGCAGGCGAGGGAATAAGTGCAGTAGATGGCAGTTCTTGGCCACAATGGTTGGTAGGAGTGATTGTGGGTCAGTTTTGAAGGGGGCAATGCTTAGGAAACTAATGCAGAAATAAAATGATTTCTTTTTGCCTTGTATTGTACATGTAAGATTTTTTTTTGTGGGGGGGGGGGGGGGGGGATTTGGCTTGTTGGCTTGTTGGCTTGTTGGCTTGTTGCACATATTCACCTGCAGTGATCCTATGACATTTGGCAATTGCAACTGTTCCAGCTGTAAGGTAGCGTAAAAGGCACAGAAACTGGGTTATTGTGGCATTTGTGCCCAAATAGACTTGATCATGTGCAATGTATATAAACAATACAATTTTAATAATAGATCAATGGTTTAGTATCCCTTTTTAAATGTTATAATAAACATGACTGCTAATAAGTTATAGTAATTTTTTTTTTTAATGTCTAAGATTTGTTTGTTTTATCAGAAAAGTATATTTTCATGAAATGTATTTTACCGAGACGTAGGGGGCATATTTTTAAGAAAAATACATTTATTTGTATACACCAGAAATACCGAATATAGAATTTATTGACACGCGTCTTGCATCAAACTCGCAATGTCAAATCCGGGTACATATTGTAGGCGAGAATATTAATTCAACGTTTTTAATGCATAAACATACTTCCGTTTTCCAACTATTTTGTACTACACCAATACAATAACAAATAGGTGGCAAAAATATGTATGTTTCTAACAAATGAAGACTAATAAAATGGACATTTACCAATAAGTATTGACAATCCGATATATTCGGTCGCATTTTTTAGTGCCCAATCAACCTTCCGATCCGCACACGGAAATCCGATTTTGGTAAAACCAGTGCGGAAAATCAGCGGATCGAATCTTGACAGGTTCGGCCATCTCTATATAGGACCATCAGAACATAGCAGTATCATGGGGTATGTGTATCAAGACCATTTCGGGGCAAAACCAGGGCATTTACATTCTGCACCCACGCATCAAAGTATTTGGCTCCTTGGGGAGTATGCATAGGAGAGTTTGGGAGAAGTTACATAGTGTAGAGATTATAGTGAGATGTGTCTGCGCGCCATTCTCTTTCCTTTTTTTTTTTATTTGCCTCCAATAATCCTCCATATCTGAAGTGCGCAAGTCTTTAAAATACTGCATCGGATATAAGGAACTGTTCTACAGACGCAGCTCTGCGCCAAACACCAGAGCATAGCATCTAAACGCACGTTTCTCTACATTCATACGCAGACCCCCCCAGTGAGGTGAAGCGTGAGTTGTCGTAACTTCATGCATCAGGGAATAGTTTTGTTTGTCTCATCTTGTTCAGGTACATGTGATTAAGAGACTTGTTTGAAAATATGAAATCCCTGTGATACTTCATGCAAAAAAAAAAAAAATATTTTCATTTTTATGGAAGTCTGCAATGGGTTCTGTCCCATCTGGCAGCGAAGGGGCTTCATTTATTTCGATTTTTAATGCATGAATTTGATTTGGGAGCAAATTGCAAAAGTTAAGACCCTTTAACACTGCTAGGCTGTGTCTGAGTTGGAATGGATAAGTGGTGAAGTTAAGGGGTCCGGTTTAGGGTAAGGGGTTAGGGACTTACCTATGCAGTGAGATGCTGGTGGCTAAGTGTCTGAGAATGGCCCCTTTCTGCTGTTTTTAAATTAATTAACCTGACTTCATTGCAGAATGGAGCACAGTTAGACACATGGAACAGTCTTCTAATGCAAAACCACCTTTGTGGTTCAGTGATTGTAAAATTATTTTACCTCCTACGATGTGTCCGCTGTTGTTGTTGTTTTTGAGATGTCCAGTTAAACAGTAGTCACAATATATCACAAACGAAAGGAACGAGAATGAATAAAATGCTCCCAACGTGTAGTAGTAGATTCCATGTTATACAAAGAACAACTTGAAGGGTGTTGCATGCGGACGCTTTAAGTTAACCTAACAAACATGCCACCGTCCTAAGTTCACTTTCGTTCTAGGAAAGGCTACCTGTTGCGGAAAACGCTTAAATCAAGACATACCGAGGGTCACCTAATTGGCAGTGATTGTAATTGCAATGGTTGTGTTTATCTGTCAAGGGTGCTCCATTCCAGTCCTAAAGCCCCCCCCCCCCCCCCTACCACCCCCAACAGATCTGGTTTTCAGGATATCCTGGCTCAATCAGAGGCTTAGTCGACTATTTAGCCACCTGTGCTAAAACCTGACCTGTTGAGGGTGCTTGAGGACTGGAGTTGAGCACCCCTGATCTAAGTCAAAAGCAGTAATCCCAATAAAGATCTCACCTTTTTAGATTAGTAATGATGTCTCCCCTAAGGTTTGAATACTTAAAATTATGGCCAATATAATGTGTGTTTCTGGTTAGACTTTAAAACGGACCTCATTATTGTTTGTTTTTATTGTGATCGGAAGTAAATTGCGATGTGTACATATCCATTCTTTTACCCAAATACTTTTTGCACATATAGAAATGGCTTTTGTGTGCTGCTTTGGCGAGTAATTAAAGCATGTCATGTGTCAGAAATGCACCCCCCACACACAGTAAAATATACTGTGAAAACATCAACTGTTTATCTAGTGCCCTGGGGGGAACTCTTCTTATTAATTGGAACCTTGAGCAGTTTCTCGTGGGAGATGTTAAAGTGACCGACACAAGAATTCTACTTGTGACCAACACCTGGTTTATGTTAAATACCTTATAATATTTTCCTGCACTGCATGTTCATATGCATTGGCGTCCTAGTGTTTGTTTCGCTTGCGCCGTATCCTGCACTAGGGATGCAGCCTTACAAGGCAGTGAAGGGCTACATCATCTGGTTTCAAACTAAACCAATTACAATCAATTTCCTCTGCTCTATCCCTGGTGCCAGGATGTACAGTATCTGTTTTTCAAAGCCCCTACTGCTGGCGTGGCCAACTCCAGTTCTCAAGGGTCACCAACAAGTCAGGTTTTTCAGGACCCACTGATTGAGCCACCTGTGCTGAAGTAGAGAGATCCTGAAAACCTGGCCTGTTGGTGGCCCCTGAGAATTGGAGTTGGCTACCCTGCCCTACGGTATAATACAATAATAATGTGATATGTTTTTTTTTTTTTTTTTATGTAAGAATGCAGACGATGGAGCGAGATGGTGTATCTGCGGGGGGCAAAAGCTGGTCTGAGAGTAGCCCAGCAAGAACAGAGTCTCACTCCGAGTCCCCTAAATGCACGAACAAGTCTCAAGTGTTTGACCTCTTCAACCTAGTGGTGTCATACAAGAGAATAGACATTTACTTGGAGCCCCTCAAAGATGCGTGGGAAGGAATCAAATACTTGTTGAGGTAACAGCCACAAAACACTTTTTTTAATTTATTATTATGCAATACTTGGTACATATACTCTGGAAAGCACAGCTTGGTCTAACCAGGAAATCAATCATGATGCATTCCCAATACCTCCAGAGAACTGGCTCTTCATAATAGTGTCGATTTCCAGTCCTGTCACTTTTTGAGCGGTTTCATGCTTTAGAGCAGGGGTGTGCAAACTTGGGGGCGCAAGATTTTCTACGGGGGTGGGGGGGGGGGGGGCGGTCGCAGCAGTCAGAGGCCACACACTGTTCCTCAAGGCATTTAAATTAAAGGCCGGGGGATAGCTTGAGGCCTCTTCAACTTCCCTTACCTTGTCCTCGGCAACGCGGCATCAAATGACGTCACTTTACCATGGCAATGTGAAGTCACACGACCGCGCTGCGTCATTTGACGCCGAAGCCAAGGTAAGGGGGGGTGGGGGGGAGAGCAGGCAGAGGGGTGCAGGGGGAAAAGTTTGCACACCCCCTGCTTTAGGGAACTTGCATTTCATCATAATATTCTGTGCTCCCCACTGCAGTACATGCTGTCATTTGAATTCGCTTCCTCCTGTTGCTGAAACATGTTGCTTCCGGCTCCCAGGTGTACATCAGTGATGCATTGTTACCTCCCTTACCAGTCTCCGACTTTGTTTTACCAAAACAGGGATATTTTTATTCTCTTTCCTTTTTTTTTTCCTTTTATAGAAGATCTGACATTCGGGCAGCTTTTGGCCTGGAGAATGGTTTTGTTTTCTAGCTCAGATGATGATTTCCCCCACCCCCCCTGCTTCTCCCTTTCTCTCTGCACCCTTTACTTGATGGGGTCCCGGCTTGCACACGTGAGACCTGCGGTCTGCAGCAGATGTTCACTCCTGCGCTTTGTCACACCAGTCCTTTTTTTATTAGATATTCCGCGAGGCTGTGATTTTTTTATTTTATTTTTTAAATCCCGTTTATTTGAACTCGTCTGTGGCACAGAAGCAGCTTCCCAACATAATGAAAGAACAGTCACAATTAGCAGCTGGTTGGTTTGCTACTTATTCTGCCAACATGTATTAAGTGACAAGAAACTTTACCCTAACTCGGTGCTTACACATCCGAGTAGGTGGGGTAATCCGCGCAATGTTTTCTGCTAAATTGACGATGACAAAGTAAAGCGATTTTCTCCCTGTTTACTTTGCTATATAAATTGGTGCTGTTTTGCTATAGAAATTCAATTGACAGAATCGCACACTTTATTGCTGCTGTCACCCGTACCAGACGTATTTGTGATATTGTTATAATTTAATTGAACAGTAATAACCCTTTTGACATTTTGTTTTGTTTTTATTCCCACAGGTGGCAAATGCCACTTTGTTCTATTTTCACGTGTTTTACAGTAAATATCTTGCTGCTCACTCTAAATGAAGGTAAGAGTAACATCTAGACCACTAAAATAATTCATCATTTTAAGTTTGGTGCATTTTCTCCAGGCACGAACATATCAAGTCGCCTCTGCTTGTCCTGTACGTGTAGCGAGCTTTTTGTGTTTCCCACACAGATGCTACATAATGAAAACTAGGGGACATAGAACAATACGAAAGATATACAAAGTTGCAAACGGCACCACCAAAAAGACAATATATAGAAAATCTCTGAACATGTGATGCAGGGGAACAAGGGGGAATCCCTGTAAATTCCTACAAATACAGTCATGTTCCCTGCACTCTAAAGATAAAGTATATCGACTCTGTATTTGAGGTATTGGAATTTTTAATTAATTGAAATGGATACACCTCACATATGGATAAATCCTAAAGAAACAGCAAAAAGTGAAAAAGTAATAATGTCCGCACAAAGGTGGAACATGACGGATGCTTTGATCGGCGTGCTACCGGAAAACCTTTCCAGCTACTCCTCTCAGAAATGGCTATTTAGAAGTCTGTGGATTCCAGATGCCCGTGTTTTGCTGATTAACAATTGAGACTATTTTTTTCTATGACGTATTGGACTTCAATAATCCACATCAAAGGGACAAGGACGGGTGGGGGGGCGGAGAGAAGAGAGAGAGAGGAGAGGATGAGAGAGAGAGAGAGAGAAGAGGATGATGAGCGAGTAGAGAGAGAGAGAGAGAAGAGATAGAGACCGAGAGAGAGAGATTGAGAGAGAAGAGAGACCACAGAGAGAGAGCAGCAGATATATATATATACAAAGCATATATATAAGACATATTATATGAACATGACAAAATAGAATATATATATATATAGAGATATTATATATATATTATATATATATATATATATATATATATATATATATATATATTATATATATCTATATAATATATATATATATATATATACAAATATATATATAATATATATACTACACATATATAATATATATATCGCAGATATATACACATATATATATATATATATAACACTATATCTATAATATATACTATATGATATCTATCTATACATATATAATCACTGGAAATTATTACTGTATGTTATGTGTGTGTGTGTATATATATATATATATACACACACAACACCACACACCACACACACACACAACACACACACACAACACACACACACACACACACACACACACACACACACACACCACCACCACGTTGACAAATCACCAAAAAATCTACTCGCCAAAACAAAAAAAAATTACTCGCCCACCTAGTACCACACGGTGTGCTTGGGCCAATAGGAGCTCGCCACGATGGTAACATCCCACTCGCCGTGGCGTGTAAAATATAGGTTGTCGAACACTATATATATACTATATACGTAGGTAGATATATAGATTATATATATAGATAATTATATATATGAGATAGAAGAGATATATAGACTATATAATATAATATATATATATATATTATATAATATATATATTATAAATGTATATATCATGATCATATACCACACACCACACATACAGTATGGTGTATCAACACACACACACACACATACTATATCACATATATAAAAAAAATTATATAAAAAAAGGTAGAAAAATATAATATTTCCCTTTGAAGCTTGTTGAAGTCCAATACGTCATAGAAAAGATATTTTATATATATCTTTATTTTTATTTCTCTCCCCCACCCCCTCCTTTTTTTAATGTTGGATTATTACTTTCACTTTTTACTGTGTCTTTAGATTTATTATATATGTGAGGTGTATCCATTTCTGTGTATTTACATTTCAATAAAGTAATACCTCAAACACAGAGTCAATATACGTTATCTTTAGAGTGTGAAGTTGCAGTGGTTGAAATATTTCCAGGCTTCTAGGCCCTGTTTCTATAAAACCTGCAAAGGGAGAGCAAACTGAAATAAAGACAAGTTTCACTTGGTGTGTATGTTATAGTAGATGTCTTGACGTTTGCTGGGTTAGGAAAAGGTGTGTGTGTGTGTGTGTGTGTGTGTGTGTGTGTGTTTTAGGAGAGAAGTTGTCGCGTAATGATTGCTCTAACCAAGGGGTGGCCAACTCCAGTCCTCACAGACCTGTTGGTGGCCCTTGAGGACTGGAGTTGGCCACCCCTGCTCTAACCTAAGAAAGAAAAGGTAACAACATGGAATGAGCTTTCACTATGCATATTGTGAATGCAGCCAATGTTTGGCCATGTTAGAGTAAATAGGTGGCAAGTGTTGACTAAGCTTTAGAGATGACAGCTTAGTGATTATAATGGAATAGACAGGTTGTGTGCTTCGTATATTGGATGGGCAAACAATAACATCCACAAAAGACTTGTGCTATGAATGCCTTGCCAGGAGATGGG
Organism: Ascaphus truei; assembly: GCA_036426205.1. NCBI lineage: Eukaryota > Metazoa > Chordata > Amphibia > Anura > Ascaphidae > Ascaphus > Ascaphus truei. Next base: position 29,785,474 of record CM071573.1, read on the forward strand.
TGGATTATTACTACAAGCACAATATGTCAGAGTTGACAGGCATGTGGTCAATGTACTTTTGTTTAGATGTGTCTTCCAGGTGCATTTTTCTATTAGAATGAATAGATAAACCCGCAGCATTACTTCCATAAGTGGGTGGAACAAAAAAAGTAATTGGTTGTCTACAAAAACGAACGTCTGCTTAATGAATACCTGTTGGCACACGTACTTCACCCTGTATGGTATCTTTCCTTGTGTTTGGTCTCTCTTATAACCTTAAATGTTTTCTTTTATTTTGTAACTGTGACCCGCTTTGAGTCCTATTGGGAGATAAACGCTATATACATATTATTTTAAATTTAGGATAATAAGACTGACACTTGGCATCTATCCAATGGGCTGTGATGCCAGCTTCCTCGTGCTGGAGAAGATTTTAGTCTCATTAATTTAAATAGAAGTGAGCTCTTCCCCAGCACGGGGAAGATGTCTTCACAGCCCTCTCCTGCCTTAAAGCTTTCTCATTGAGTGACCCACACCTCAGGAATGCCCTTCCCTTCAATATTCGACTAGCATCCTCTATCCACCTTTTTAGACCCATCTTAAAACACCTCCTTAACGAAGCATCTGCATGGCTGATACTTTACACCTCATACATCGACCTTGGCCCCTTGCAGATGCACTTACCAGAACACCTTCCTACTGTCTCTGTACGTTCTTCATAACTACCAATTAGATTGTAAGCTCTTTGGGGCAGGAACTCCTTTTCCTAAATGTTACTTTTATGACCAAAGAACTTCACCCTTTTGTGTTCTTTGTAATTGTTATTTAAATGATTGTGACATGTAATACTGCTGTGAAGCGCTATGTACATTAATGGTGCTGTATAAATAAAGACATACATTGAATATTATATTTTTGATGGATTATTGAGCAGTCACATTGGTGCATTTTGATTGACTAAATGTGCGTTTCCTTAGTGGCTTGGTTCTCTGTGGGTGCCCTCCTCGTCTCCATACCTGCCCTAATTGGATACCTCCAGGAGATCTCACAAGTCCAGCTTCCTGAACCCGACCTAGCCCGAAGGAAATACTACAGTGTCCGGCGTGAGGAGCTGCAGAAAGTCCAGCTTTCCCGCCAGGAGGCCGTCACGGAATTTAAAAACTTGTAAGTTCCTGCTGTTCGTATTATTTTGGTTTGGTGATGACTACGGGGTAATGATAACGCAGCCTTTTTAGAGAACAGATCTGTAAATAATTCAGGCAAGTAGAGGGGGTAAATAATTCAGCAGGCAATTAAAAACAAAAGTAGCCTCAACGTACGCTGTGTTATAGGTCTCTTATGTTCAATTTGGGATAAACATTTTAAAGCTTCTACCATGTCTTCCTGCTGTTCCAACCACTTGAAGTAATGGCATTAACGCTGGCATTTATTGCAGGAAGAACTATGCTAGCACTGTTATGATACCTGTGGCATATGGGGAAAACAAAAAAGGACATCAACAATTGTCATGAAGACACTGCTTGTGTGGGACCTTGAACCCGCTACTTTAAACCTTTTTTGCATTTAAATCGTATACCGTTAGTATCGTGCCCCTGAGCATATCCTGCTCATTTAAACCAAAAAATTAATACTTTTTTTTTTTGTTTGTTTTGTTTTTTAGTGGTAAAAAAAAATCACGATTATCTTACTGTCCAGTGATTTGAGGTTATCACGGGAGCCTTCATACTGCGCTAGGGAGAGCTTATTAACTTCCCAGATTATTAATATTTAATACGCTCCTATCTCTTGAACAGAGCATCGCATTTAAAAAAAATAAATCCATTTAAAAAAAAAGGAAACAAAATGCAAGCAAAATTGTGTTCAGTGTTAACTGTGGGTTTTTAAACTAGTTCGCACCCATAATTTCCAGCAAATGTATAAATAAAAGAAGGAATTTTGATACAAACGGGACACAGAACCAGAGTCATTAGCCTTTAATTCTACCAGTGGATGAAGGCAAAAAGCCCAGGCTCGTTCATGTGTTAGGGCTGTTATATAGAGCATGCGGCCCTATGCAAACGCGCGTGCACGTGCCGCGTGCTTTCCGTAAATATAGTGAGAGGGGCAGTATACTGGGGAGAGACTAGAGAGAGACATTTATTATTTATTTATTTAAATAAAAAAAACAATTGGTAAAAATAAAATATTTAAGTTTGTGCAGACTCACAAACTCTGCTGTTTGTGGTCTGCTGTTGTGTATACCTTTTTGTGTTGTTGCAGGAAGATAATCTCTTGACACCTTTTTTCAAGCTGAATCCTCTGTATGAGAACAAGAAACCTTTAGCACTGATGTTTCTTCTGTGTTTTCTGCAGTTTACTAAACCTTGAGGGCCTACTGAATATGATCTGCGGTAGCTGTGAAAAAGTCTACCAAGTTCTGTACTGGCAGAATCCATCCGACTCGTTTCAGTAAGTAGCAGAAGAAATTACTTGCATTAGACCTTTTTTTTTAATTTATCTGTAACACCTTCAAACAACAAGCTCTAGATCGGCAAATGGTACAAACCGTGGAATGTTGCGTGATGCACAGTCTCAGAGGGATAACCCACTCCTAGGTTTGTTTATTTATAAAATATTTTACCAGGAAGTAATACATTGAGAGTTACCTCTCATTTTCAAGTATGTCCTGGGCACAGAGTTAAGACAAATAATACATGTTTACAAATACAGTTACATAATGAGCAGGGTATACATTATATACAAGACATTGCATAGGTTTGGCTTCTTCATACGGTTTGCTTTGGTCCACTGTTCTGTAGGGGGGAGACCTGGGAATTTAGGTTTGCTGCCACAGATGATTGTTCCAATTTGAACACAAACATACAGTAGAACGGTAAACTAACTCCTGTAGTGCCTTATTGTCATGCCTGCCACATGTGAAACCTGTCAATATTCGAAGCGCCAAGCATTGGTCATGGGTTCAAAGGCCAAAAAAGAGGCTACTTGCAGCCAGGAATAATGTGGCATGTTTAAAAACGGTGAATGCAATTATTAGTTGTGAGATGATACTTTACTTCATTACTAATAACCTAGCGTTTAGAGGGATAATCACCAGTGTACATGTTACCAACCTTTTGTATAGTATTTCACCTAAAGACACAGGGCTGGCTGATTTGAATAAACTATTTTTATTACTATTTTAAACTTTTGTTAACAATGACCATGTACACAGATCAGTCCTCAATAAAGATATATACATACACTTAGCACAGTCTCCAGGCATATTGTAAGTATAAGAAAGCAGTGCCAGGCCTGAAAGCTTAGGCTGCGGTCCCAGTCACCGCCACAGCGCACGGCTCGGCGTGCACTGTGCTATCAAGCCCTGCCCCCTCAGTCCGGCTGGTCCCAGTCCCTACATAGTCGCGCACCTTTCCCCAGCGGTCGGTGCGCGACAGGTTTTCAGGGAGGCAGGAGAATTTGACCTTGACATCTGCGGCCACGCCCCCGCCGGCAGTTCAGCTAATAAGGGCGAACCAGCCGCGGGACGCCATGACCACGCCCCTGCAAACCCACAGCCACGCCCCCTCCCGTCGCAAACCTTCCCTCTCCCCCCAGACTGCAGTTTGCGGTGTAGCGCTGTGCACGCGCCGCCGGGCGCGCGTGCCACAGTGAAGACTGGGTTCTCAGCCTCAGGGTCTGTATGAGAAAGCGGTGCCCAGCCTGAAAGCTTTGGGTCTGTATGAGAAAGCGGTGCCCAGCCTGAAAGCTTAGGGTCTGTATGAGAAAGCGGTGCCCAGCCTGAAAGCTTTGGGTCTGTATGAGAAAGCGGTGCCCAGCCTGAAAGCTTAGGGTCTGTATGAGAAAGCGGTGCCCAGTCTGAAAGCTTAGGGTCTGTATGAGAAATCAACGCTGTCACGTATGGCACACCTGTAAGCACGTGACCGCATACAGGAAAAGGGTTAATACACAGCTCTCAAGCCCCACTTTTCACCTTCGCAAAGGTCCCTCAAATGAACAAAATCTGCCCTCAATCCGTCCCCATATACCATCTGTCACGAACAGCATGCAAGTGAGCACATGACTTAGATATGCAACCAGGGTTAATACACACGGCTACTGTAGCCAACTCACCTTTCTTCTCTGAAAGGTACTTTCAAAGAGTTAATATTAACCCCTTACTCAATTGCAATCATATCTATATGCTTCCACCACCCGAGAAGTTATGCAAAATATGTAAATTAATATCTGCCAGGGTCTTGGGTCCCTGTTTATTATAGAAAAAAAACCCATGCACTTAACACACAAAAATCTGTTGTAGCAAAAGGTCAAAAATTGTAAATAGTCTCTCCAGAGCGTGCAACAGTTCATTCAGAGCCCCAAAGCATTTCTTATTAAAGAATTGTTTAGTGTGTGTGTGTGTGTGTGTGTGTGTGTGTGTGTGTGTGTGTGTGTGTGTGTGTGTGTGTGTGTGTGTGTGTGTATTATACATGTAAACAGTGCTTCAAATTACAGAAAAATATAATTACAAGAACATATTTACAGTAAATGCAGAACCGTTTCTTAAAATAACAGGATTAAACAGAAATCCTTATACATTACATCACCATATGACAGAGTTTTTTCCCAGAGAGGTCACTGGTGTAGAAAAATGGAAATCCCCGTGGATGGTCCCAAACTCACCTGTGTTGAATTCTGATTTCATAATTCCAGGGCAAGCCTTATATACCATTATTTTCCCATTGAGAACAACATAAGCCCACCCCTGTCGTAAATCAACTGCCAGGTTGACGGTTTTTACAAATGGTGCAAATAGCAAAAATGTTATAAATGTACCGGAAAAAAAAAAAGAAAGTGGGTGTGTGCCGACCACGCACTTTCTAAGTCAAACTTCTTTGAGTTTTGCCACTGATTGTATTTTGATTTACATTGAATGAAAGGCTTTTGAGAGTAACGGCATTTAGATACGTTACACTCCAAAATATACGTATCTTACTTTAGTTATAAGTAAATTATATCATGTATTCAAAGTGATAGTATGGAAACTTCAGCGCAAAATTAAATAAAATAAATTATACTCATCTCTTTCATTGAATTAAAAACATCACCATCAAAAATACAATTTCAGTGACAAAATACAGAAGTTTCACTTACAATGCCTGTGATCAGCACACACAACTTTTTTTTAGCCACGCCCCCTGAACCTTGCAGAACCATCCAGAGAAAGCTCTGAAGGTAACGTTAAAAGGATCCTGTTTATAAAGATGTTGAGAGCCATCTCTAGCAAAACTGCCCTTATCTCATCAGCCCCATAAACACACCTTGTATTTTTACTGGGCCGTAAGTGATAACCCACCAATTAAGTCCTCTTTGAAGCTCTGGATAGACCCAGAAAGATTCTTGACCTTCCATAAACCCAATATATTGTATTTTCAAAACAACTGGTAACCACATTAACCCCTGAAACACCAGATTGATTAAAAAACATAATATTTCATGATATTATCATGACAAATGCAGAGAAGCTAACGGGGTGTGTGTGTGTGTGTGTGTGTGTGTGTGTGTGTGTGTGTGTGTGTGTGTGTGTGTGTGTGTGTGTGTGTTAGAAAAAAAAATTGTGTGTGTATATGTATGTAATTTTTCTGCAGTTATGGTTTACTAAGTCCCCCCCCCCCAATTCTTGTTTATTCTTTATAAATCCTTTCTATCTGTCACAGCGCTAGTTACACACATTATTTTGAGTGCCACATTTTACTGGGATCGACTCTGTGACGGGATGCATCTTATAAGAATTAAGTTAGGTATTTTATTTACATAAATTGTCCACAGCAGTGGCAAGAGTATATATGTCTATACTGTATCTGAGAGCACTGCATTCTTTTCTTAAATCTAGCATTAAACCCATGTTATTGCTGAATTGAAACTGCGCAATGATATGTACATTGCTAAACTGAACAGCCTTTGCTGCCTTAAAATGTAATTCTCGTAATGTTTTGTTTTTAATTATCTAACAGCGTTTTCAATTTAAAGGCAACAGACAATCTGACCTTTCCATGCTTAAAGCAGCAAAACCCCTTGCACTGCATCGCCTTATTATTTTTAGTGTTTGGATTGAAGGAGTGGGTCTTCGGAGCTGAAATTAACACAGTTCGGCTTTGGAGACCCCCTGCTTCAATCCTAGAACAGAAAAGTGTGTGTGTCCGTGTGTGTCCGTGTGTGTCCGTGTGTGTCCGTGTTCTTGTGTCCGTGTGTGTCCGTGTGTGTCCGTGTGTGTCCGTGTGTGTCCGTGTCCGTGTGTGTCCGTGTGTGTCCGTGTGTGTGTGTAATAGTTTCTGCATAGATCATGCTCTAACACTTTCCCTTTCCGTCTGTGTGATATGTGACACGTGCTAAGCTGCTGGTTATTTACTTTTTATCGCATCCAGTATTAACCCTTTGCTGTAAAGCAGGCAGTCAACATTTCAAGGCTGCGCTTTTTGCATCAGATTTCTTTATGATGTTTTTTTTTTTAGTGCCTTTCCTTATTAGGTTTGTCCAATGTCTTTAATTGTTTTACTGTATATCTTAAAGCTAAATAAACCTTTTTTTATTTACCTGTTTCTGGATCACTACATTGCAAATCTTGATGAGCTGATCCCTGGTAATATACCCCCTAAAAGCAGAACATTAGTGCCACACACTGTCTCTTGTTACTTTTACAGAAGGAGTAGCTCGAACATGGCCAACTCCAATTGTCAAGGGACACCAACAGGTCAGGTTTTAAGAATATTATTCCTTCAGCACAGGTGGCTCAATCAGTGGCTCAGTCATTCTGGCTGAGCCACTGATTGAATTACCTGTGCTGAAACAGGAATATTCTTAAAACCTGACCTGTTGGTGTCCCTTGACAATTGAAGTTGGCCACCACTGGAGTAGCTCATTGCATAGGTAATTTCACGGTCTTTGAAGTGGGTGAACCCAGTTCAAGTCCCAGTATCCGCTCCCCTTATGACTTTTTGGACCAGTCTCGTCATTTCCCCAGGCCTTCGGCACTAACATTAGATTGTAAGTTGTGCAGGGCACGGACTTGGTGTGCCTGCAAAACTGTTTATGAACAGCACTGTGCACACTATTTTAAAACCTAAATGTCTATCAATCGAAACTGTCTTAAGATGAACATCTGAATCGGATTGCGTTGCAACCTTCTCATTACAGTTTCCTGTTTATTTGCCTATTACAACATTTGGATCGAGTAATTGTAGTGCTATAAACATAGGCCTTGCCAGCTTCTGCCAGTTGCGTTGGCTGCCGTCCACCATAGCCATCACTTGTGAGATTTCCGATAGAATTTAATGTGGCTGGTCACGCCTCCCGAGACCCTACCATAGAAGGCAATGTGCAGTGCAGGCTTTTTTTCCATTAAGGACGAAGTATTTGGGAGAGGATAGTCTTTTATTGCTATGTACTGTATATGATTCTGGAGAATTCACATCTATAACCCTTAAATATCTCCCCTTATGTTTCGTAGGTTTTATGGGTTGCTGCTGGGTTCTATGTGCATTCTCTATCTCCTGCCATTATGCTGGGTTCTGGCACTAGTCAACAGCACCTTGTTCTTGAGGAATTCTGACTTCTACAGAGGTAAGGAAGTTATATTGTCTGAAATGTTACTAAATAATTATCATTTTTAGCCGTTGTGGATCCACTGCTGGATGAAGCCTTCCCAATGATCTTCCAGGTACTGCGGTTGCAAGCCTTTCTTCTCTACGTTGCTCGAACACATTTTCTGATTTCATCCTCCATCCTGGTCATCGTCTTGGTCTTTTTACATTTCTCTTAGAATTCACCGCTGAAGCGTGTGTGCGTCCGTCCTAATTTTCCACTTGTCCAGTGCTGCTTCTTGATTTGTTATAACACTAAATTAAATTAGAATGGAAAAAAATGAAATGATTTATTTGAGGAATAATTGCCAATATTTTTTATTTTTTTTATAAAATGTGTATCACTTCTGTAGTATAGAGTGAGAGCATGAGGCAAGGACTGGGTTGAAGATGCAGATATGTGTATGAGAACAAGGTGTGAAAATAGAGATCACTACAGCGCTCCCCCACAATACTTTAGGACAGATTTAATATCCTTGCCTCTATATCAGGCGACAAGATCAAAATATGCACAGTGTGTAAAGAGAAAAACAGATAGTGATGTTTGTACTGGCCCTTTGTTGGTTCTGCAGCTCAATCTGAGGGGGATCATCCCTTGATCCTCAAACGGTAGTGGAGTAGGAAGGGTGGTGAGCGCACATGTAGAATATATAGGAAAAATATATATCAGTGATACAGTCTCATGCAGGTAAAGAACACAGTTCAATATATAGCCGCCCTATGGTAAAGGTATACACCTCACTCTGGGGTCAGGAAATGATATAAACTATTAAAGATATGTAATAGTATAGCTGTACTCACACGGCCGTGTGTGAGCCCATTCTCAGCAAGTAGTATCTTTACAACGTCTTCCGTGCACAGAATGTTGTCATCTATCATGTGTGATGTCCCTTATCCCGCGTACCGTCCCAATAAGGGTGATATAGGCGGGGAGTTAAAGAATACACTTTATTACAATAAAGACGTTAATATAAACTCACACACGAGTTTATGCTTCAGCTCCGGACAGTCACTTTGTTAGCTCTGGCGCGGTGTCTTCCTGCTTCCGCGTCCGACTGCAGGACCGCAACAGGCAAAACACGTGACGGCTACGGTGGCTTTCCGTGTACAGCACTACAGCACGTAACCGACCAGGAACTACGCGTTTCGGAAATACCTTCCTTCGTCAGCTCTGGCGTAATAGTTTGTCATTCCCTGACCCCAGAGTGAGGTGTATACCTTTCCCATAGGGCTGCTATATATTGAACTGTGTTCTTTATCTGCATGAGACTGATGCAGATGAAATTTCAACTGATTTATATATATTTCCTATATATTCTACATGTGCGCTCACCACCCTTCCTACTCCATGTATGAGAACAAGGCATGTAAAATAAACACGGGAGGCTGGAATTTGACCTGAAGAGCTTACAATCTAATTTGTATGACAGAGAAGCTGTTTCAGCTGTTGGAGGTTAGTGGCTCCTCCTTCCCAGGTTTTAAGCCCGCCCCTCCCCACTTCCCAAGTTAGTAGGTCCTTTCATTCTACTGGATATAGATCCAATGTGGTCTTTCTCCCTCCTAATAGAGGCAAATGAGAATTTTAATCCTGAGAGGTTAGTATTTTATCTGGTAGTATTAGGTGTCTGCCTTGTCGTGGCTCGCAAGCTTACAACGCTTTGGCCAAAGGGTTAAACGAAATGACCATTTTTCAAGAGAATATATAAGTATTTTACTGTGTATTTTTGTCATGTTGGATGTAGCATTGGGCTTCTGTCATCTGTTGTATACATATGCCATGCTCAATAGCACTCCTTTTTGATATATATGTTTGTATGTATATACAGCTAAACCCCGTTATAACGCGCCTCGTTATACCGCGATTCGGTTATAACGCGGTTTTCCCGTGGCTCCCGTTTTTAAAAAAAAAAAAAAAAAAAAAAAATTTTAAAAAAAAATTTTTTTTTTCATTTTTTTTTTTTGCACACTGCACACACTGCACACACTGCACACACTCACTGCACACACACTGCTCATTGCTCACACTGCCACACTGCACACACACTGCACACTGCATACACACTACTCATTGCTCACACTGACACACTGCACACACACTGCACACTGCACACACACTGCTCATTGCTCACACTGCACACACTGACACACTGCACACACACTGCACACTGCACACACACTGCTCATTGGACACACTGCACACACACTGCACACTGCA
>CM071573.1:29800283-29851258 GCA_036426205.1 Ascaphus truei
GGTACAAATTTCAACTGACCTGAAAATTGCAGAAAACCCTTTTAGGGATGCCAGGGGAACCGAAGTCTTCCTAGGAAACCCTGGTTAAAAACACTGGGTAGATTATCAATGGTGAACGCGTTCCAGAGAGCAAGTAGTAGATGCAATAGGTATGAAAACTTACTAGGGTCTGTAAAATATAGGCTGCCTTAAAGTACCTTTCACCAGCTACATTAATTTTCATTTTTGCACTATGGGAATCTGGGAATCTTCCGAGGCTGAACGATGTTACTTTCAGCTTTGGGGACCCCCCAGGTTCCCAAGATATTTGCTGGTGACGTTATTGGTTAACTTGCTGAGGATTTAACCCTTTTGAGTGCCAATGTGGCCGCAGGGGAGTGCGAGACCCCTCCAGCACTCGGTATCACGCGACTGCTCCATCGCTGATGATGTAACGGGGGGGAGCAGCAGGAGAAGTCACCCCCCCTTCCGTTCTTCATTCACAGGGAGCGCAAAACGCGATCTCCCCTAGCAAAACCAGCATTTATGTTTTACGTAGCTACTAAATCATGGGGCGGGGTCAATGGGTTAAATGGCCGCCCAAGAGGATACTGCAGCAGATGAGGCTTCCTATTGGCCTGTAAGACCTGCGAGGTTTGGTGGCCATTTTAATGTTCAGAGAGTAAGGACACCGGTAACTGCACCAATAAGTAGCTCAAGAACCGAAGCTGGAAATAGCGCGGTTTAGCTTCAGATGCCCAAACTGTAACAAAAAGGCCAGGCGGGACTGCCGCTCCTTCCCTCTCTATCATAATGCACATAGCCTGCTGTCGGGGGTATTCGGGGAGCTATAACTTTAGACAGAAAGCAGACACAGAAAGAGAGAGAGTCTCCACATGAGGAGAAAGCAAGAATGCTGGAGAAGGGGAGAGGCGGAAATAAGGATATTAAAGGAAAGCGATGAGGAGTGGGGAGAAAGAAAAGTCACGCAGGTAATTCACGTTGATACTGAAGTTTTTAATAAATAATAATTTTTTTTATTTTTTTTTTTAAACCCAAGCTGTCATTTTGACGGCTTCTATGCTAATGTGTATATATTCGTGTAAACAGACTTAATTTTACGCTTGAGAGAAGTTCCACTGGGCACCGAGATGTCTAAAAATTACTTTTATTTTACGAAGAGGCAATCCAAGGTGGCGGATATCTCTCTATCTCCGGGGACCCCCTGCTTCCGGAGATGCTTGCCTGCGAATTGGTGCCGGTAGCCGCTCTCCTCGGCTGCAAGGGTTCACAATATGTTGTCCAGAGATTTCACGTCCTGTGGGCCAATAGGAAGCCAGGACGTCACCGGTGCGGCTTCCTATTGGCCCATGTGACGCGGGCGATTGAAACTTCAACTTGTTTGCTGAGCCGGAGCAGCTACCGGCACCTACTTCGGAGGTATGTGTCTCCGGAAGCAGGGGGTCACCGGAGCTGAAATTAACGGCTTTCTGCTCCGGAGACCCCATGCTTCAATTCTATATTTAGGTTCCAAAGATCGAGGGAGAAGATTCAGCACGCCAGTTCGAATAAAGTACAAGTTTAAAGTGCAAAAATAAAGATGTTTATTTTTGTACTTTAAACTAGTATTTGTGTTTATTTTTTTGGTCTGGCGTGCTGAATCATCTTCTTTCTTGCTCTTTGGAACCTGGTGGAGTATATTTCTTGTGTATGACTCGTGCACCTGCCGACATTTGCCTATTTTTATATATAGTTTTCTCTCTAGCATCTCGTGACTTGATGTTAATTGTTCTGAGCTGTTTGGATGGCTTTTGGGGCATATAGCATCGATTTTTTTTTTTTTTTTTTTTTTTTTTTTTTTTTTTTTGCCTTTTAGCCTTTCCTCTGTAACTGGGTTAAATTATACCTTTTTTTTATTATTATGGTTCAAATGTAAAATGATAGGTAAGAATCTGTGAAAAACAAAAACCAGTAGCACTAAGAAACACAAAAACCGTGTAAATGGGAGTATCGCATAAGGTTGAACTTTATATACAGAACATTATTAATACATTTTTGATCAAGAAAAAGATGCAATTGTCCAAAAACAAACTGAACACAAGGGGGCAGTGTGCATTGTATAATTTTTGTTAAACTCTGCCTCTTGCACAGAAATACATACTGTAATTGTTATGAATTCCATTGTTTCTTGATAGCGAGGAGTAAGATTAATGGTCTATTCATTTCACTATCAGGATATATTATGCCTCAATCAATATTAACAAATGTTAGCTGTTACTTTCAATTTAAACTTCACTGTACCCAATACATATATTTACTGATTTAATTAGAATGAACATGTTTTGACTCGCGTTACCCATCATGAATTTACTGTCGAAATATATTACTCGAGGTGAAGAACTTATGTTTTTTTTAAAGTTTAGCTTAATTTTGGAAATCTTTTTGTATTTTGACTGAAAAGAACTAAAGTTAGTGTGGTTTGTCCTTTACTGTGGGATGAGGTTTTTTTTAGTGCATCTTTATCAGGAACGATTTGAAACGCCACCGGAGTCCGTTCCACCTGTAAGTCCGTTCCACACAGCTTGTCAAAATCCAAACAAAAATGTTTTTTGTTTACTTTGCCCTTTTCATCCGTCACATGCGTCATTGTGAAATCATTCAAGTGTTTTCTATTTTTGAAGAATTTAATGGATGTGAAAACATGTTCTTCAAGTCCACCTAAAGATGGCAGCCATTGTAGTTAGAAAAAAATGTAATAGTCCTGATTTTTTGCTGCATTCTTTCCTTGGTTCATTAGATAAGAGAACAGAGGATGATAATGGGCTCAATCAATTGACACGATTTAATTTGAATCCACGAAACGTTAGCAATTCTAGTTTGTTGGTAATATATATACAGCATTTTGCAAATCCTGTTCTGACATGAGCATTGAGTGAGAGGAGGACACACCCAGACAACGGCCATTTTGTTTGCTGCAAAAAGAGATTCTGTTTCTCAATATTTATTTTTAATCTAGAGCCTTAGAGTGTGCGTCTTTGGTGTTGTGTTCATTAAATGTTATACCTTCCTTCCTCAGTGTGCCCTTAGCTGCTTTTATAGAGCTTAACAAAAGCCATATTTATTGTGTATTTTGCAATTAAATTGTTGGGCGTCAATTAGAAAAACAAAAATATCGTGAATTATGAAATGCAATGGTAACAAAACATGTCTTATTGCTGAGGGATTTCGGTGTATTGTAATTATATTATGTTAAGTTATTGTGACAGCTTTGTAAGTTATTGGCTTTTCAGGAAGACTAAGGGAACTTTGCTGGTATCCAAGTCACTGGTCACACCTCTTGCAACACGATAGACGTGCTCCTTAAAGCGCCTATGCAGTTCTAATGCCTAGTGTTAGGCACTAATGATGAACAAGGCATCAGCTAGAAAGGATGTTTCTGGTGGCCATGTTTCTTGTTTAGTATTGTAATTTAAAAGGAAATATTCTTTGCAAACATGATATCTACCTTGTGCATGATACACTGGGAGATTCTGGTTCAGAACCAATAAATAACTAACGGGGGGAATTTTCTTCTTTAAAGTATTTTCTTGTGAATTGTAGGAGGCGGAATGGAATCCTGCCTTTAACTTTAATCTCGCACGTGGTTGAGTGACCAGGTCTTACAGTTTATCCTAGCAAAAGGTACATTTTGGGTTCCCCTCCATGCAGTGGCGGATTGACAGTTTTGGCACCCATAAGCCCATACCTTTTTGCCGTCCCTACATTTTTCGTCTCACCCAATACACATAATACCCCCCTCTCTTCAATACACATAATATCCCCCTCTCCCGTCAATACCCCCCTCTCTTCAATACACATAATATCCCCCTCTCGCGTCAATACCCCCCTCTCTTCATAAACATAATACCCCCCTCTCCTCACTACACCAAATGTGAAACACCCCCCCCCCCCATGCAGTGCGCACACACGGCACCCCCCCTCCCCGTGCAGAACAGAACATACACGGCACCCCCTCGCACCGTATAAACACACAATGCCCTTCCCTGCAGCACACACACAAGGGGCCTCTGAATGGGGAAGTGTTAATCAAGTGTTTTCTTTAACCTTGTCCTTTATCAGAGAGCCAATAAAGATAAGGGGGATCTGGCTGTACAAGCACTTGCTGCTCACACAGTGACCTCACACGGAGTATCCAGAGGAAATCAAAGCATCCCAAGTCTCACGTTAAAACAAATCAATAAAAAACACTTGTTTCAGATATGCGAGGGGGAGGGGGGGGGAAAGGCTTCTAGTTTCTCATTTTGGTCCTCAGATCAGATCTGAAAATGTATTGAACACACTTAATTTAATTTCTGAAATAAAAGAGATTTGCTGTAGAAGACTGCAGGATAATTACTACAAATGGGTAAATTGTCAGTCATATTTATATTGTTTGCTTTTGTGATGGAGGAAAAGTATTAAGATCAGGGACCAGGCAGGATTTTTTTTTTTTTAACACTTTACCTTTTTATTTAAATAACATGTCAGTGTGATATCACAAAGTTCAGCATTTTTTTTTTAAATATGACACACATGTAGCTCACCCATTGGCATGAAGAAAAAATGGTCATTCTGATGCATACTTCAAATTTGACATGTTAGAAACGTATTGCGGATGTAATGCAAAAGAATTGCACTAGATGGCACCACCGTAACTCAACTTGGTTTTACAGCCGCAAATCCCCATCCTTTTCCGGTGATCTATTTTTCTTTTTCTTACATAGCGTGAAAAGAAATGTACCTCATAGCTATTAGGAGGATGTGTAGGGAGCTAGAGAGGCCATCCTGGTTCTGCATGTGCGTTTATAGTCTATGGAAGCTATTAAAAGTGAAAACCTTTTTCTATCAACGTGACAATTGACTGATCCTTCATCTTGAAAAATGAGAAGGGGTTACAGAACAAAGTGGCTCTGAATACTGGTCTTCTTAAACCGGACATCTGCCTTGGTTTTTAAGGATGTCTGTTTAATAAGTGACCGCTACTTAATATAATAGTTTGAGATTTAAAAAAAAAATCCTAATTACTACCCTTTTATTTGGTACATTTATGTCAGAGATTTGCAGGGTTGTGTAAAACCCAGCACCAATTACTTTTTAAACGCACGGTATCCTGGTAAATGTATTTGAGTGTAAATCTTGCATGATTAAAATCTGGACACTGACAAATCTCTGCAGCAATTCAAGTGTTTTTGTTCCTTCATATTTTCCGTGCTCCAGCCTCCCCAAGCATGAAGATGAGGCAGATGTTTGCATTTGGATGTTGGAACGTACATTACATCCACTTTTTATTTTGGCATTGTGGTGTCCCTTGGACAGATGCATTTATATCCAATGTGAAAAGCAGGATGCCTCTTGCATAGCTACTGTGAAGTCTGTTTGTGGATGTTGCTCAGATGGTGAATTTGGTTTTAGTTTCAGTCTGTCTCAGATGGAGAGTAGAGTATCAATTTTTGGATGAAGTTTGAGTCTGGAGACCATAATAGTGTTCATGTGTGTGTTAGTAATTATAGGCTTTATGCATGGTTCCATCTGGCCAGCACTTTAATGGTTGATGGGACTTTGTGCAATTTGTCGAAATGTCATTTTAATGTAGGCAAAAGCATTAAGGATGGACTGAAACATGGGCAATTATGTATACTGTGAGTATTTGTCTTACAAAATCTCCCGATCTGAATGTGGTGAGACAACAGATGTCTTGTGGCTGGCTACAATAACAGAGGAATCAGTTTCTCCTCTTGTACGTACATAATCCGGAAATACCTGTAAAATGTTCATTTGTAGATAACTACAGTTAACGTTCCTCTTGAGTTGTAGCTGTACACAAACGGAAGCGCCTGAAATCAAAAAGTAAATGCAATAAAATATATTTTTTTTTAAATGCCCAGGAACTGTGAAGACACAAAGGTGGAAAAACACAACAGGTTACAGCATTTTATAACTGGTACAGTATGTGATATTGGCATGAGGGAAATCGATCATCTCTTCTGGAAAATTCTACTCTTTGACCTTTTTCTTTCTGTTGAGTGTTCTGTATAGCTACAACAGTGATTTCCAACTTTATTTTTGGTTGAGGAACCCCCAACCCTCTCTAATAGCGCGTCTGAGATCAGATGCATTGTAAATTCTTCTGTATTTGGTACACTTTTCAAATGACCTGAAAATTGTTGGGAACCCTTTAGGAATGCCCGGGGAACCCTTGGGTTCCTAGGAACCCCTGTTGAAAAACACAGAGCTACAATGTCCAAAGTTTCCAGCTTTTAGTTTGCTGCCAGTTTAATTTACACATGCATTATATGTCCTAATATATTTTCTATATGAACGGTGCTCTTTAATACTAACAATATCCCTTACCTGGCACTGAAATATATTGAAATGGGTATCATATTGAGACCATAAGACATCCAGGAGGTGAGACTTTTTTGAGTTGTGCATAGCAACATACCAAAAGACCTCCCACCTCCTGATGTTGCCTTTTGGAACAGGTCATATGTTTGGTTGTAACTACTGTCGCGGCCCCTTTTATTCTCCAACATCTCTGAATTTTTTCTGGGATATTTTCCGAATGCCACGCACTTCACCGTGTTCATGCCGCATTCATACCGCATTCATACCGCATTCACGTTCATGCATTCAATATTACGATTGCGTCACAATACCGGAGCATATTCCGGGGGGAAAAAAAATACTGCATCTGCCCGCGGTAATCAGATACGGCCGCATTAGGATAAAGGCGGCCGCCACTGTATGTTCATAGAGCTTTACAGAACAGGCAAGACATAACACTGAAATTATATTGCAGATTGTTAATTACATTGTATCTTGTCTGTAATGTGGATGCTTAATTGTTATCAAAATATACTATTAGGGCTGTTTTAAATATGGCCCTTGGGAAGACGTTGATAACATATCTAGTACTATAAACTAGGGCCAGGAGAGTAGGAGGACAGTGAAAACATGTTAGATCACTCAACGGACAACCAACCTGATAGTTGCTATCTTTGCTTTAACTAAAAAGGCTGAAATCTGAGACCCACAATTTCAAGCACTTGAGTTTGTGTAATTTTATGGCTGCCTCCGGCAAGGCAAGTAATTACAGGCGGACCCGGTGTAATTGGGTCCTACGTTTTACTGTTAACTTTGATAACATAAATAAATCCTTGAAGGGAAATTAACCCTAGAGTGAGACTGACAGAAGGCGGGGTCTGAAACTGCAATATCTCATACTGACTGGATAAGGCCAAATGTGGAGATATTTGAAGGTTGAGTCATGTTTATCTTTGTACTTATTTAGAAAAGATATGAATGCTTAAGAATTTTGCAGTACTGTCTGCCAATCACTTAATTGTCTATTGGCAGTGCTGTGAGTTGGCCTTAGACCAATGATGCAAAAAATAAAATAATAAAAGTACTTTTTTTTTTTTTTTTTTAAAGCAGCGTTTTGTC
Organism: Ascaphus truei; assembly: GCA_036426205.1. Lineage (NCBI taxonomy): Eukaryota > Metazoa > Chordata > Amphibia > Anura > Ascaphidae > Ascaphus > Ascaphus truei. The sequence goes on from CM071573.1 coordinate 29,807,745, forward strand.
CTTCTAATTTCTTTGAGGGCGTAGAGCTGTATTAACGATGCGCTTTTACTGTGCTGCATAGGGAAACATGAATAATCTGAGACTAGCTCTGAGCAGCATGCTTCCGTAGTAGCTCCGCCATGTAAGCCATTACCAGCTCTGTACTTCAACCCATATTATGGACCCAGGCATGGTTGGGGACCCCGTTGTTTTTAATATAGTGTAGAGTGAGCGGGACAGCAATACGGTCTGGCAGGGAGCAGGCTTGTGACGCTACCTTTTTGGAGAGAGTGAACCTGGTTTGCAACTGTGTTGGCTTCTTGTGATTTGAGGGCAAGTCAATTCAGGGGAATGGAACGGATAACGAACTAAATAGGGGGCAAGTGCGAGTTTAAAGCAAATTAGTGCAGAAAGGAAGGAGCAGATAAGATAGCAGATAAGAAAAAAAACTTAAATGCTTGCTAATGCAAGAAGCTGGACAGATAAAATGGGGGAGCTTGAATTAATAGCTGCAAGAGAGAAGTATGATGATATAGGCATAAGCATTACTGAAACATGGTGGGATGAAACTCAGGACTGGACAATTAATGTAGAGGGTTATTCCTTTTTTCGGATGGATGGTTGGTCTAAGGTCGTGAGTGGAGTACGTCAGGGATCGGTACTGGGACCCCTGCTTTTTAATTTGTTTATTAATGACCTTGAGGTTGGCATCGAGGGCAACGTTTCCATCTTTGCTGATGATACTAAATTGTGTAATCAGAGCAGGATGTAATTTCTCTCCAGAAGGACTTGGAGAGACTGGAAACGTGGGCAGGTAACTGGCAGATGAGGTTTAAATACAGATAAATGTAAGGTTATGCATTTGGGAAGCAAGAATAAACAGGCGACTTACAAATTAAATGGGGATACATTGGGGGAATCCTTGTTGAAGAAGGATTTAGGAGTGCTTGTAGACAGCAGGCTTAGCAATAGTGCCCAAAGTCATGCAGTAGCTGCAAAGGCAAACACGATCTTATCTTGTATTAAACGTGCGATGGAAGGGAAGTAAACATAATTATGCCCCTTTTACAAAGCATTAGTAAGACCACACCTTGGATATGGAGTATAATTTTGGGCACCAATCCTAAGAAAAGACATTATGGAACTAGAGAGAGTGCAGAGAAGAGTCACCAAATTAATAAAGGGGGTGGACAATCTAATTTATGAGGAGAGGCTAGATTTAGATTAGTTAGATTAGATTTATTTACATTAGAAAAGAGACGTCTAAGAGGGGATATGATAACTATATACAAATATATTCTTAGAAAGTACTAGGAGCTTTCAAAAGAACTATTAATCCCACGGCAGTACAAAGGACACAGTGGCATCCCTTAAGGTTGGAGGAAAGGCGATTTCACCAGCAACAAAGGAAAGGGTTCTTTACAGCGAGGGCAGTTAAATTGTGAAATTCATTACCCATGGAGACTGTGATGGCAGATACAATAGATTTGTTCAAAAAAAGGTTGGACATCTTAGAAGAGAAAGGTATACAAGGATATACCAAATAAGTAAACATGGGAAGGATGTTGATCCGGGGAGTAGTCTAATTGCCAATTTTTGGAGTCAGGAAGGAATTTATTTTTCCCCTTATGAGATATCATTGGATGATATGACTCTGAGGTTTTTGTTTGCCTTCCTCTGGATCAATAAGTAAGTATAGATATAGGATAAAGTATCTGTTGTCTAAATTTAACATAGGTTGAACTTGATGGACGCATGTCGTTTTTTTTAAACCTCATAATCCACTATGTAACTATAACTATGTAACTAACTCTAACTCCTTGTGTCACTGGCACCAAACTCTAACTATGGTTCCATCTGGCCAGATTGAAATGTCTTTGGGGCATAGACGTGTGCAATAAAATGTTATGTTTCCACTGTTATTAATGCAATTCATGAAAGTTTGAATGATTATTTTTTGTTAACACCGGTTTGAAGCAGGGGGTCCGGAGCTGGACTCCATTAATTTCAGCTCTAGGGACCCCTTGCTTCTGGAGATACTTACTTCAGTATGGGGTGCCGGTAGCCACTCAGGCTGAGCTAGCTGGTGTTTAAAGCACCCGTGTCACATGGTCCAATAGGAAACTGAATCGGATGATGTCATGGCTTTCTATTGGCCCGCAGGGCGCAGGAGCTCTGAAACTCCGCCGTTACATGAATCCTGCTAGTCGAGCAGCTACCGGAACCCCCTACGAAGGTAAGAATCTCTGGAACCAGGGGTGCTCGGAGCTGAAATGAATGGGGTTTAGCTTGGGAGACTTTCTGCTTCAATCCTATGTACAAAATGTAAGGAAAAAAAACTGCTTTTTGTTTCCGCCTTTAAATTATTCTAGGTACTTTTTATTCATTAGCTGTGTCGTATAACGCTTCGGAAAGCCTCCATGTATATGGAAATGTGTGTGGTGAGTTTATTGGAGAATTCACAGATCTAAGGAGACAGATGTGAAGGAGCCTAAAATTACAAGACGAGTCGCCCTGGAGCACGTCAACCTACTCTTACTAATATCGACAAGGACATATTACTTTATGTAAAACAGTTTTTCCAAAGTAAAAACTGCTGAAACCATTGACATGCTGGGTCTAAAAGAGTCTGTATAATTCAATTTGCTTGTCTGTTGCTTAACTCAGGGGTGCGCAAAGATCCAGCGTCAAATGACGCGCGGGGTCATGTGACATCACGTGACCCCGCAGCGTCATTTGACACGCGTTGCCATGGTGACGCGTCACCGAGGACTAGGTAGGAGACACTGCAGAAACCTCACGCGATCCCCCGGCATTTCATTTAAATACCTTGGGGAAGAGGGCAGGGACTCTGCAACCGCCGTACCCCCCAGAAAAATCTTTCGACCCCCTGGCTTAACTTATGGAGTAGTTTATGCAAAGGGAAAGTAACTTATCCCACCGGTTGAAGTATCTTGATGTTTAAATATGGATCTCTTTAATAAATGGCTTATTTGTTAATACAGTATAGTAAAATAATGTCGAATGGCAGCACACCTCTGGGCAGTGATAACTTTCCAAACAATGTTTCGCTTCATAACCGGGCAGTTTGTTTATTTGTTAATAAATTGGGTTAATTGCCCACAATTTAATGTGTTTTCTTTGCATTGACATTGTCACATTATTCCCTATTGCCTTCCTGGTTTAGTTGTAGCAGAGTGCAAAGCTTCATTGCAGAAGAAAAGCAGCAGTGACCGCACTTCCTTAAGCCCATCACAAGAACCAAAAGAGGCAGAAAGTGGCACCATTTTGGATCGAACTCCTACACCTATTCCAACCAGCTCAGATGTAAGTGGCACCCTAAGATTTATACACAAATTGCATTACTGAGATAATGCTGTCGGGCGGTAGGTGAAAGATTTACCTGTCGCAGCATCTTAGAATCGTAAAGTCTCAGGACACACACGTTTGCTAAAAGTTCCTCTATTCAAAAGCTGTATTACTCTGCTACTCTTCCTACAAAGCTTACAAATATTACCGGCTAGGCTACTCCAGATTGATCGCCTTTTATAGAATCAACGTTTCGGTGCAAATATGGCAACAAAATGATAGATTTGTGGGGAAACGATGTTCATATAGACTTCCATCTTAGCTTGCCACAACGTATCCATTTTCTATTTTTTTTTGTTAATGGCCCTGTAGACTTAATGTGCAGAAAATGATGGTGCTGGTGTCTGACCAGGTGACACCAAGTATCGTAAAAAATATCTGTCTCCTTCTCCAAATGATGCAAAATGACCCCCCCCCCCCCCAACGTAAAGGTAAAATGATGGTGTACCAAGTAACTTTTGGGCATTGCTGAACCAAAATTGCCATCTAAATCTCAGTGTTGTGTTTGCATCGTGTGATTTTTGGAAGATGTTGGATATCCATCAGGTTATTGAAGATAAATGGACATTCCAAATTTTACCGTCACTTTTATAGTACATACAGGTATGTGTTTAGTGCAGTGTTTTGTGACACAATCAATGATTTTTAAACAATCAACATGTATGCAACTCATTATAAAACTTGAGGTCTTTTCCTAAGTGGATATACTGTGTGGGGCAATGCAAAATCATGTATTTGTAGTCAAAAAGGATTTTTCAAATGTGTATTTCAGTAGCCAAGAATGTTAACCTAAATCCCAGCAAATCTAGAATAAACACCTAAAGCAGATTTTTTTTTTAATGATGACAACGTTATGCCGCTTTTCCACTGTTTAATAATTTCCAAATACAATTAGGTTTTTAGCTAGGACCATATAGTACTTTAAAACCACATTTCTTCACATAATTTTTTTTATTTTTTTGCTATCGTTTCATATTATTCCACACATTCCTCCAGCGCTCCCTGGATAATTATTTTCCTCCACACAAGCCCTATGATTCCTTTCCATCTGGTAACTTGGATGGAGACCTTGGGATCTCTCTTTATTTCTGCATTACCGTTGGAGATTGGATCAGGTCTCCTAAATCATCTGCAGCCCGGCAGCGCGCCTGTGTGCTGTGTCCATGCTTGGCCCCAAGCCCAGCCTTCCTTTGGGACAGAGATATTGAGTTTATTTTTATAATGAATGTTTTTTTAGGAAAGGTATACCCCTTTTGCATAACGTTGATTCCATTTCTTCCTCTTTGCTGCTATCTTTTTCGTTAGCTGCTTATTTATATTATCTAACCACTACCTGTATTCTTTCCCCAGTCATTTTGCTTGCTGCCTCCCTCCCTATTTTTTTTAAGCATTTCTGCCTTCTAATTCTTCACTGTTCTGTTTTCTTTCTTCATCTGCTCTCTCCTCAGTTCCCCTCCTGCTTGGACAGCTCAGAGTTCACAAGCCATAAACTGGTAGGATTTCAGAGTGTGCCATCCTGCTTTCAAATGAAAGCATTTTGAATTTTGTTACCAGCACCACTGGAGCAAAGGTAGCCTAAAACACAGCCAGAGGTATAGTTTTACTGTGGGTCAGGAGAATGCATCAAGTAGTTATACTTGGTGGTCAAAATGCCAGGAAAAAAATGACATCTATGGGCATATATAGACATATATAGATACTTAATTTATATATACTTAACTTTCGGATCTCCTTTAGCAAATAAAAATACCACTTTGAGCAAATTCATGTCTGCAACCCTGCTTTTCACTATTATCTCTTAACATATGCTTCCAATATAGCCAGGGATTCTGGGAAATGACATGCAAATGAGCACACTTTGTCATCTTCATTTAAAAATTGTATGTACACCATGTGCTCTAAAATAGAAATGGGGATAGTCTTATTTATTTTTTTATCCTTTTTAAAAAATTTTTTTTAAAGAATGGGGCTCTGGACATTTGAAATGACAAATAGTGGTATTTTAGGTTTCTGTGTATAAAATGTAGTGGAACCCATTAACACCCCACGTCAACTTGTGTATGTACTGTACCAGTCTGAGTCAAAGTAACTATGAGTTAATCAGTGTCTGTTCTGTGTGCTAGGACCTCTCACCTGGGAGTGTGGAAGAAGCAGAGGAGGCTGAACCCTATGAAGAATTTAAAGATGCCATCGAGGTGGGTCAAATAAAAGACATATTCATCGTGTTGGATGGATGATGTGACTGTCTAGTTAGTGGATGGGTAATATATTGATTTTTTCCCTATTTTCATATATGTATATGAAAATAGAGCATTTATCTCTTGTCATTCAGTTGACAAAGAGATACAGGCTTCAAATAATCCAAGTGTATGCCTCAACATCAAGTCACAATCAACCAATAAAGGAAATTGTCACCTCCCAAGATCATTATGGGTGCTTTCAATGGAAAGATTGGTGCCCAGCAGAAAGGCAAAGCTCCTGTTTGTAAGTATGATTATCGTAACCGGAATTAACGTGGATTGGTAGAATGTTGCGAACTTCTACATCATGAATTCATCAAGAAGAATCCAAATAGAAAATTAACCCAATGGAACCAAGAGGAAATGGACTATATCCCAGCTAACACGAAACACGTGATTGAAGACTGCATAGTTCTTAACCATTTTGACATAAGGAGTGATCAACGATTGGTTCACTGCAGATTACATCTGGAGGCAAAGTAAAAAAACAAACAAAAATAAATGATTAAAAAGACCAATTACAAAACTACTATAGAGCAGCTCAATTAGGGCAACTTGTTAGCTGGCATTCAAACCCAACCGAAAGGAGGTGGGTCGAGATAGAGGATTTGATTTGTTCCCCATGCAGAATAAAAAAATCTTCTCTGGCTCAACAAAAAGTCTAGACCACCCGAGAGTTTCAAGAACCCGGTGATATCCTTTGCCTGTAATATCTGGGACTCCCTCAAATTCAAGTTCCAACTAACCGGTACCCCTTCCCTCATGCAACCCCTATTCTCGGACCCCTCTCTTCCTTTTTACACAGAAAACCCGCTCTCCCATACCTGGGTTCAAAAAGGACTCACGAGAGTCAAAGATATTCTCGTTCAAGGGAAAGTCCCCCCCATTCGCTTCTCTACAAATGAATCATGATATCCCCTCTACTGATTTTTTTCAGATTTCTCCAGATTGGATATAATGCCTAATCAGTCTACAAATCAAGTCAACCCCATGCTTTAACTCTGTTTGAGTACTGGTGTCTACACCAGCCCCACACAAAGGGCATTATCTCCAGAATATATCAAAGACTATCATCTATCAAGAGCAATCAAACCCCCAATAAATATATGGTTTCCTGGGAAAAAGATCTTAACGTCTGTATAGATCTCGATACCTGGAAAGACATCTGGGAAGCTGCCTCCAAAAATTCATCGCGCGTTGTAATAAAAGAGAATATTTACAAGTTAATATTCAGATGGTATATGACTCCTGCCAGACTGCACTCTTTTCTCCCAGCGGTCTCCCCTCTGTGCTGGCGCGGTTGTGGTGAAGTGGGGAATATACTGCACATATTCTGGTCATGTCCCAAAATCCAACAAACATGGACGGAAGTGTTCACCTTAATACACAAGATCCTAGAAATCACTGTCCCACATGACCCATGACCCAGACCCAGTATTGTTAGGCAAGCCAATAGCCAATATCCCCCGAAAAAAAGCTAGAGTACTAGCCCAAATGTTAAATGCTACACGGTGTACAATTGCCAAAAATTGGAAACAACCTGCCCCCCCACCCTTAAACCAAATAAATAACAACATTTGGCATATAGTTTATATGGAAAAACTCTCAGCCTATCTGAACGGCTCTACCTCGCAATTTTCTGAGATTTGGGCCCCTTGGTTTCGCCATGCAGGTATATCCCCATATATAGATTAGAATATTTGGAACAGAGTGATACATGTGGTAATTAAATTGTTGTGTACAATGCTATATTTTTACAAATGCTACCCCTCCCCAACTTCCCCACCCCCCCCCCCCCTTCTATCTGTTATATGTTTTGTTCATTCTTATTTTGTATGTAAAAAATGCTCAATAAAAATTTAAGTAATTAAAAAAAAAAAAAAAAAAAAGACAAATCAATAACCTCAAAAATAATACAGCATTTCAACTGCAACTGAAATTGCTTCAGCTTGCATGAAGACGCGTTAACAAACTAAAATGAAGAACTTACAAGGAAGATTGTAGTTGAAAGCGCAGAAAAAAACTGGAGGAATTACTAAACAAAAACCAGGATAGAAAAGATCTGATGAGACAAAGCAATTACTGAGGAGATGACAAGAAATGAAGCAATCTCAAAATGAAAGAAGAAGAATTGAATATGCAGAGCTGTGCAAGACAATCCACGAACGTATAACTGAAGATGTAAGAAAATGTAACTGTGATATGGCGAGGACGACTATTGAAGATAACAAAAGCTGAAAGACAAAGTAGCAATTTTATGATTTGTTACAAGCAAATCATTGCACTCAAACATGACAATGGATCAAGAATAAAAGGCTGTGCACTTATAAAGAGTGGTGGACGTCTACATAAAGTTATATGAGAACACGGATTACACAGGGCACAATCCAGCAGAGGACAAGCAAGAAGAATCCACCAATGATGTACCATGCATCCTCCCAGAAGAAGTGGCAAAAGCAATCAAATCCACGAAGAATGGAAAGGCTCCCACGAAAGATGGAATTACAACTGAAATCTTGAAAGAAGCTGTAGAAGAAATGGAGGAAATCCTTAAACTCAAGTAAAAAAAACTTTCAATGTTCTAGTGAATATTTCAAAACCTCAAAACTTGTGTAATCCTAAAATTTGAAGATTCAAATAGAAGCAGGAGCACAGCCAGGATCCAGGGTGAAAAAAATTAGATTCCAGGGCAACTCCAGATATCAACAAATCTATTTATTGAATGTAGCTCATAATGGAGGTGAAAAAATGCACCTACGCGTTTTGTCCGTGAGGACTTTATCAAGGTGTGTTGATAAAGTCCTCACGGATGAAACGCGCATAGGTGCGTTTTTTCACCCCCAATGTGAGCTACATTCAATAAATAGATTTATTGATATCTGGAGTTGCCCTGGAATCGTTTATTTGTTCATCCTGGATCCTGGCTGTGCTCCTGCTTCTATTTGACTCTTCTGACCTTACCTTCAAGGACTGTATGCCCTGGAGTGACTTGACTGTGCTGGCATGATACTGGCAGGTAATGGGCAATAGTCCTTACTATATTACCTTATGCTAGTACTTGATTATATTATACATTATTTCCCAGGGAGGAAAGTATCAAAGGCCATTCTTTGTGGATATTACTGTAGGTGGACACCGTTGGGTCCCTATCTCTGCTGGATCATTTTGTGCATGGACTGCCTTATTGTGGACATTTACACAGCACCCTGGACACACATGGAGTCAATTTGATTATTCACACAGAGAATACATGTGATTTGTGAGCACCATTCACCATCCATCTCTACAAATCCTAAATTTTCCCTATACTTATTGACGTTGCTGCTGGAAAAGGAGGAATGTTTCACAGTCCTAACACAAAGTTTCAAAGGAAAAAAAAAGAAGAGAAGCCACGTCAGCTTTAAAAAAATTGAGGGGGAGGAAAAAGACAAATATATTGTAGTATATTTGGCAAATGGTGGGAAATAGTTGTGCTGTGATTGGTAATAAACTCAGAGTGCATAGAAGACAGGCACTGAAATGGTGAATATCCTAATTCAGTTCATGAATCAAAACTGAGAGGTAACCAAGATTTCTCATATAGGGCAAATAAATACAGCTGAACCCCGTTATAACGCGGTGCTCGGGGTCCACATGAGACCGCATTATAACCGGGATTGCGGAATGGCTGTCACAATCGGGGGTCCCGCGAGGACTTACCTGGCATCTGCAGCTCTCCTCTCCCTGCTTCATCAGGCTGCGTCCACGTGTGTTTACATACAGTCTCCCAAGCTTGGTGCTTGGGGAGACATTTCAATTTGACTTTCAAGCAATGACAGCCCAACAGTGAATACATTTGATATAATACACATACAGGAATCGAACCCATGATCTTTCATATGCAAGTGCAATTCTCGAGCTGCTGCACCACAGGGTTGGTGTGATAAATCTGACTCTATAGACAAACTTAACATCTACTGCACAGTATAGCAGCTAGAGAATTGCACCAGCATATGAAAGATCAAGGGTTCAATTCCTGTGTGTGTTTCCATGTCCGTTAGCAATAAAGCATTGAATGTTATTAAAAAAAAAAAAAAAAAAAACACCTTGGAGATGTTTTTAAATCGGAAGCCACGCTCGGGCAGCGTTATAAGCGGATCTGCGTTGTACAGGATCGCGCTATAACGGTGTTGAGCTGTATAAAGGCACCCATGATGATGTATGTCAAATATATTGAAACAGGGGATTTTGACTCCATCGCACTCACCATTTTACAAATACCTGTATAAGCAGGCTTGAACTAATTTCGGATGCAGGATGAGGCTGAATGAATACAGGAGAGACACTCCACTTACAGCGATGTTGGCGGCGGTTCCATGAGCCCCATTGGGCTGATGGCATCTGACGTCACTTTTTGGTCTCCACGTAAATCTCTGAAAGCAAATCCTCTAGCACCCTACGTATTTCGCATAGTTGTTTCTTTTTTTCCAAGTGTCTGACAGACCCCTGAAGCCACAGAAGCTGCGCTGGCTATAGAACTACTGACCAAACACCAAAGACCTCAAGAACTACTGACCAAACCGGTCTACTTCCAATCGCTTACAAGATTTTTATTAAGATACTCCCTAATTGGAGACCCGAGACCTTAGACACTTGCCCAGCCTAGAGAATAAGTGGGATTCTGCAGTGGATACAACACAATGGACCACATCCAAGTCATACAAGAAGTGATTTCCTGAAGTAATGAATACTATCTATCATTCAGTTTAGGATTCGTAGATTCTGAAAATGCATTTGATTCTATCTACACTTTACCGGTCCTGGATGCATTAAGAAGACAAAGTGTTGAAGAAACGTACATTGATGCTATAAATAATATTTACGAGCAAGCCACATCAACCATTAGATTGCATGAAGATACAAGCAAGATGAGGATCAGCATGGGGGTGCAGGCAGGGGAGACACCATGTCACCAAAGCTTTTCACAGCAACACTTGAACAATTCTTCAAGACCTTGGAGAAAAGGAATCAAAATCAACGGTAAATATTTGATTTGCAGATGACATTGTTATTTTTGGCAGAAGTCCTCAAATTGGATAACTCGCCATAGCAAGTAAGTAGGCAACCATATGAATCCTCAGCAAGACTAAAGCAATTAACAAATGTGTCAAGTCTGCAAACATCAAAATAAATGGAATAGAAGTCTAAGACTATGTCTACCTTGGTCGGCAAGTAACAATGGATAGGAACCGTTTCAATGAAATCTAATAGAATGAAGATGGGATGGAGCACATTTTGGAAGAAACAAGACCATATTTCAAGGGAATCTTACACTGTGGCTCAAGAGGAAAGTTTTCATCCAGTGTATTCTGCCCGTGCTCTCATATTGATGTGAAATTTGGACCCTAAATATGATAATTCAGAAGCTTCAGACAATGCAAGAGAAGTATGGAGAGCTGTATGCTGGGTTTTATCTGAAGAGATTGGTTTCGAACCTATTCATTAGTTTTCCTAACAGTCTGTGACCTCATCACGAGGGTGAAGAAATATAAAATGGCAGTGGGCCGGACATATCACAAGAAGAAATGACTTATCGTTGGGCAAAGATGTTACTCTACTGGATTCCAAGATAAACTAACAGAAAGATGGGAGGATGAAATCTGAAAATTTGTTGGAACAATGTGGAGAAGAGAAGCTTGCAACCGCAGTACCTGAAAAATCATTGGGGGAGGCCTTCATCCAGCAGTGGGTTGGCAAGGGCTGAAGATGGATATCTCAAGTCTGACACACAATGAGATTGTGGTACAGCGTTAGGCAAAAGGGGAAACAAAGTTTCCTCCACCAAACCATAAACAAAACTGGTTTCACATCCACACAGGCTGCCAAACTCTCTTCTAGTCTATAAAACACCACATCGTCTTTAAAGTAGTAGTTGCCCCTGGTTTTTTTTTTTTTTGTGTGTGCGCGAAGCAGGAGTTCTGTGTAGCTACAATGCGTTAATTTCAGCTCTGAGGACTCCCTACTCCTGATGAAGTTGCTGGCAGTAGCGACCCCTCCAGGGGAAACAGAATGGCATTTAAATCTCTTGCGTTAAGTGGCCCAACAGGAAGCCACGGCATAATCTGTTGCGACTTCCTATTGGCCTGCGGGATTTTTAATACTAGGAAACAACAAGCGACACCTTTCCTGTTGCATGTACATATCTCGGGAACCAGTGGGTTAGACTATTAACACTGTTGGAGGAATGTCTACACTGTTTTTATTTAAAACAAAACAAAAAGTATTGTTTAGGCAGCGCGTGTGGTTTTTCTCTGAATGTTATCATTGGACGACTGCTTATTTACATTGGAGAGGTTTCTTTAGCTATTAAGATTAAGCATTACTGGTTTTCACTTTGATATATACACAATTTTTTTTAGGACCACTGCTGATATAGCAATTTTAGTCTTCCTCTTTAAATCGCTGCCCATTCTCCTTTGATAGGCCAGGTTTTTAAGGGATGTCATATCTAAGTTACAGAAAGCATACTTCTGATAATATATTATATTTTTGATACTTTCCCTTGGTGCGCATGTTATCTATCTATGTGTTCTTCTATTCGGATGCGTTTTGGTGTGTTTCATTGCTTGATTTATCAATTCTTAGAACACGAATATCCTGAAGCCTCTTCTACATCTCACACTTGAAGGGGTTCCCTCTGCCAGTATGTTGTTGTTGTTTTTATCCCAGTATCTACCTACCTTCCCATGGCATATGGTAGACATGGTGTTTTTATTGAAAAACTGCACGTAAACGAAGAATCAGACTGTAAATCCCGGATAATGTAAAACCTGTATTTGGAGCTACTTAAACGAGTATACTTTTTACGAAGAAGCAGCCCCAGTACGCTTGTACACATCTACTTTGTATGATTATTCACTGAAGCATGTATGGGTTTTTTTTATGGGGGAAAATATTTTCTTGCCGAACACAAAATCTTACTTTAAAGCATTTGCTTTGGTAAATAGAGGGAGTACCATGTGGAGCAGCAAAACAATAACAATAAAACCAAAAATGCTCATGTAATAAAGAAAGTCACAGATCATGGTAAGGAAAAGGTCACATTAATTTGTTCCCTTTTCCTTTCTGAATTTGAAGCCTATCTACTGTATGTATTCATTGGGTCTCACTCCATAAAATGAGATTTAAAGCTGATTCAGCGCTACTGCCCCATTGACTTGAATGGGGCTAAATTGGCACTATTGCACATTAATGAATAAGCCCCTTCACCCCCCCCCTTTTTTTCCCCATAATGCAGAATCATTCTAACATTCCTGAATAACTCTGAAAAAGGAATTAACCAGCCAATCCCGTTTTGTAATTTTAGAATGTATTGAACCCAACCTGTAAATGTAATGCACCTGAAATCCTGTTTCAAATATGCATAAACCCAGACTCTCCCCTTCATCAAAAGGGGATCAAGTGAGTCACATCATTCTCTGCTGCAACGGAAAACCGCCTGGGAAACATTTGTTAGGGTTGAGTAATACACGGAGCTGCTTCCTAGACTTTCACTGCTGTAGTGATGAAGCGGCTAATACGGAGGCGCTGGAAATCCCCTTGTTTTAGAGACCCCACTGATCGGTGCACTTTGGAGCAGTGATGACTGAAAATGTCTCGTTCATAATCTTCTCTCTTTCCCATGCTGCTTGAGAAAGGAACAACAACTGATGACAATGGTGAGTGCAGACCGACGAGGAAGACCATATAGCCGCAGATGCTCATATAACATTATGCCGTGATCGTTTGAAAGCTGCAGTCTGAAGCCAGAATTGTGCATCTCTGATCTGCTAATAATATATTGGGGGAAATGAACGTGTTTGAAGCAGCAGTACCACCAACTCGGACATATTGCGGTAGATGGCCAAGGAGGCAGCACTAATGAAGACCACCGCAGCACAACATCCCCTGCTGCTTATGGTGGGCTAGATGTATAGGCTCACAATATTTGTAGACGGTGGAACGTGCTGTTCTGCCTGGGTGTCTACACTACCCGCATTGCTGTCAGCCAGTATGAACCCTCCCACTTAGAGATATTGGGGAATAGGGAGGCTGACGGCTTAAAGTGTATTCTTTTATACACTAGTGCTTCATTAGGGTAGTGGCCACAGTCGGTATAATATCTAGCTCAGGGGTGGCCTACTTCAGTCGTCAAGGGTCACCAACAGGTCAGGTTTTAAGGATATCCCTCTTTCCGCACAGGTGGCTGTCGTTGACTGAGCCACCTGTGCTGAAGCAGGGATATCCTTAAAACTAAAACCTTGATCCAGATGCACTATTTTCTGACATCACTTATTTGTATTTGATTTTATTTTTTTACCATGTGTGGTCAGAGGAATTTATATGAAATCAAAAGTAAGACGTGGGAGTTCAATGCACGCAAAACAAAGTAAAACTGAAAATGACCGTTTGTGGCGCAGCAATGCCAAAGGGTAACCACCCAGCCAAAGTTTCCCCCAAATAGTATTATATAAAAGGAAAATATCAGCTTAAAGCAAGAAGAAAATCTCGGTGCATACTGCAAACTGGCCTACTCGTTTCGGTCCCAGCCACGACCTTCTTCAGGGCAGTCCTGGGCGGGACTGAAACGCATAGGCCTGTTTGCAATATGTACTGAATACATTTTCTTCTTGCTTTTTATTTGGTGTGCCTGTTAATAATATCCTTTTATATGGTCACTTAGTGGCAGTAATAAAGACGCCAAAGGACTAGGTGACCCTGTCTGATCTACATGTTTTAAAACTTTTCACCAGACTTGTTTGTGTACGTCTTGTTTGTTAGGAGGATGATGACGTGTCCCAGTGCACTGTAGAATATGACCAGAGCTTGCAGGACAATGGTTTCCTCAGTAAAAACGATGTCCTCAGAAGCAAAATGTCCAAGCTGACAGAAAAGCTGCGCAAACGATATCCCGTCAATAACTTGGGTATGTGGACTTTTTCATTCTTTAGCGAGAACTGCTAGTGTGTACCATAGCACAAGATGGAAATGTGGTCTAGTTCTGTCCTCAAGGGCCACCAACCAGTCAAGTTAAGGATATCCCTGCTTCAGCACATGGCTCTGTCAATGACTCAGCCACCTATGCTGAAGCAGGGATATCCTTAACCTGACCTGTTGGTGGCCCTTGAGGACTGGTGTTGGCCACCCCTGTGGTTAAGTGACAAAGTGAGCTAGTGTGAGATTTGTCTCCACTCTGAAACACCGTCCTGTCCAGTTTGCCAGAATAACACGGACTATGTGAGGTAACCTTAGTTTGTGTGTAAAATACCCTGTTCTGGTTTATTGAGGCGTAGTATTTAAACGAATGCACCTTTTTTTGTTTAATTGAAAGAGATTTGCCCTGGTCTGTGGCCGCTGTGTCAAATATGCCTTGCCAGAATGGCCGAATATGGGACATACATACTTGCCATCTCCTGAGAGATGTGAAATGTTACACTGCCAGGCCATGCAAGGAAAGCAATGTAATAGCAGACAGACATTCTTTTCATTCTGTTTCACTATGGATTACGAGTTAAGTTTGGGCTTAGGCTGCTAACTGGAAACATGAGCCAGCTCTTACACATTGGTTGGTGAAAAGAATCTAAAATAAACATGGAGTAAGCTGGTTTTACCAACTTTAAGTTTAATTGGGAGCAGCATATAACTGTAACTAGATTAACCCCCTGGTTGCTAAATGCCACCTGCCTACCTCTCCAATGTTGTGAAGGTTAAAACAAAGATATGTAGTTTAATTCTTATGTTGATTTTAGTCAAACAAAAGTGAATGCACTTGTTGTGGTGTTGTCTTTTTAGACTACCAGAGGGATGTTCATAGCAGCAATTGTGACACTGAACTGAATTAAGAACACTAATTTCATCTAAAATGATGGCTTTCAGACCGCGATAATGTTCCATCGCTAACAACTTGAGTCGGATATATCCCGGGACCTAGAAGTAAAACGCTGTTGCTTTGTAGCTCAACACATACTTGTACCATCTGGAATAGTTTCCTGTGTTTGTGGCAGAAAGCTCAACTTTAAAACCTCCCTCTGTGGTATCTTGCTGTGCTATATTTTAGATGCATTTTATTCTTTAAGTTGAATGCTTGGCCACACTAGCCAGGAGTCCTCCTGGAATACAGCATGAGCGATATGTGTAGATCTCATGCTGGCGCCTCTGTAGTGAGAAATGACTCGTCCTCTAAGACATTGGACCAGGAGTGACCAACTCCAATCCTCTAGGACCACCTACAGGTCAGGTTTTAAGGATGGTCCCTGACTCAACACAGATGGCTCGGTCAACGATTGAGCCACCTGTGCTGAATCGGGGATGTCCTTAAAACCTGACTTATTGAGGGCCCTTGACGACTGGAGTTGGCCACTCCTTGGACCACGAGTTATGAAAATCCGTTTTATGCTAAATATCATGTAACATTTTAAATCGTATTTATTTTCTCTCTAAGATATAATGTTTAATCTCTAAATGCCTATTTATTCTATTTCTGTTCTAGACTATTTACAGTAAATTGACTGCACCTTAGGAAACCTGTATCTTCTAAACATCTCCAATATTGAGCATATAATATAGGAACTAGGTAACTTCTATGTTTTTAGCACTTGGGTAAATAACTGTATTTAGTCACCAATATTTGTATGGATAGTAGGGATATGTGTGGAAATGTATTTACTACACAATGCTCCGGGATCATAGCATTCATGGTGGTCATTTTAAATTGGCAGTGTTTATAGACTCTCCTCCAGGATCCACACTTCAGTGCTTTTCTTTACTTCCCTGCTCAGAGAACTTTTCTTCTAAAAGATAGCAGGTCGATGAAATGTCTTTTGGTGTAGTTACGTTACAGTAAGTTTCAAGCAAGAGTGTTAAACTCACTTTATATGACGGGCCTCATTAGATTTCATTGTACTTCATACATACCATACAGTTTCAAAATATGCCAATAATACATAGTAGTATTGTTGTATGCTTGATGTCGGCATTAAACAATCTTATCCCCCCCACGTGCTCTTCTCCAGCTTCTGCCCCCGGCTTCTCCCCTACATGTTCTCTCATGCTACTCCTCTACGTATCCTCCCCCTCCTTTTGACTCTCGCCCTCTTTCTCTTTCATGTTACACCTCCCCTCTCGCGCTGAGGCCCCGGTGTGACCTTCCAGGCTGGCGGCGCGTGCTGCTGAGATCCCCAGTCTGAATTGAGCTGCAGGGGAAAAGATAGGGGGGTGTGGCGGGGGGGGGGGCGCAGCCATGATGTCTCCCGACAGGTTCCCCCTCATTGGCTGAACGCCGGGGGGGGGCGTGGGGGGGGCGCAGCCATGATGTCTCCCGACAGGTTCAGCCTCATTGGCTGAACCGCCGGGGGGGGCGTGGCCAGAGCTCCGTGTCAAGTTGTGAACACAGATTTCCTGTCTTCAGAGAAATCTGGTCATGCGACGGGCAAGGTGGGTAGCGGGCCCGGCCCCATTGAGGGGCGGCTCTTGTCCCTGCAGCACCCGCCATAGCGGGGGCTGCAACAGGGACCAAGCCTTACTTACCCTCAACAACAGTGTCTCACAGAGCAGATTCCGCTGTGCTGATTAGGAGCAGAGGGGATGAGGTGAAATCCGTGCGAGACGTGGTGTTACAGTGTCGCAGCAGCAGGGATACGTGAAGGCTAACTGGGTACTACTAGTGGCCCGGCAAGCCTCGCGATAGTTCCTGCTGAAGTCTAACGGGATAGCAGAGTGGCAGGGTGACGAGGCAGCACAGGCCCCTCCCCCACGCTGGCTCTAGAATATCTCCGGGCAAAATCAGGTGATTAAGCTTCCGCCACATGCTGCACCTCCGATCTGGCTCTGCGGGACGGACAAAAGCCAGCCATGCCAGTCTTATGTTTGACACCCCTGGTTTAAAGGTTTCACATCAGGTTCCTGAGAAGTGCTACAAACAGCAAGTGATCTTCAGTTGCTTAACATTCATCACTACTTTCATTGGAAGAGTGTTCTCCAACTATCAAGTACTGGAAGATTGTTCAAAATAAGTTGGAAGGCAACATTTTATTATTGAAGATTAGTATAGTGTTTGGGGGGGGTATTGCTCCTGCCCTAATGGAAGTTTTGGCAAAGGTATTCTGTTATCTTGTAAGTAAAGACATACTGTACATTCCAAGATGATTCCTCAAGTGTCATACAAAACCTTGTTGGTTCAAAAGTATGTAGAGTCTCTCACTGCCTCCCTCCACTGCAGATACCGAGAGGTCTCAAGACTAAAATGTCTCTCGCAGGCCTTTGTAACCATCAAGAAGCTTTTAAAATGATGGCATTTTATTAGTGATACCAGCTCTGTGTTGCACACACCCACAACATTTACTTTTTTTTTTTTCCAAATACCATAATTTAGCAAAATTATTTGGTTATTGGAGCCTCTTGTGTGAGGAGCTGCTGGGAGCAAAGTCCTTCATTTCTCAGAGACTTTGAACCAATTTTCTTATCAAGGCTTCACTGTTTTCTGCTTATTGTAATTATAATAATAATGTTAATTTTGATATCTGCTGGGGCTTTGGTAGTGTAAGAAGTTTAAGAATTTTCCCATACGTGATACAGAATGTGCCCTATATCCTCCCTGACGGGGAGAAGGGGACATCTCATAGACGTCCTGCCATGAAAGGCTACAGGAAAAACAAATAAGTAAACAATTTGTATCTGACCTACTTTGACTATTGTGCTCTTTCGCACATTTTCATTGTTTTAACATCTCCAAATGGAAAGATGTGAACCAGGAGAGGTGTAATATAGGACCAGTGAACTGAGAGGTGTTTGTGACCAGTGAACTAGGAGAGGTGTTAAAAAGACGTGTGTGTGTGTGTGTGTGTGTGTGTGTGTGTGTGTGTGTGTGTGTGTGTGTGTGTGTGTGTGTGTGTGTGTGTGTGTGTGTGTGTGTGTGGGTGTGTGTGTGTGTGTGTGTGTGTGTGTGTGTGTGTGTGTGTGTGTGTGTGTGTGTGTGTGTGTGTGTGTGTGTGTGTGAGTGTGTGTGTGTGTGTGTGTGTGTATTGGTTACGTCTTGTTTTAGAGGATGATGACGTTCCCAGTGCACTGTAGAGAATATGACCAGAGCTTGCAGACAATGGTTTCCTCAGTAAACGAGTGTCCTCAGAAGCAAACATATGTCCAAGCTGACAGAAAAGCTGCGCAAACGATATCCCGTCAATAACTTGGTATGTGGACTTTTTCATTCTTAGGCGAGAACTGCTAGTGTGTACCATAGCACAAGATGGAAATGTGGTCTAGTTTCTGTCCCTCAGGGCCACCACCATTCAGTTAAGGATATCCCTCCTGCTCGCAACATGGCTCTGTCATGACTCAGCCACCTATGCTGAAGCAGGGATATCCTTAACCTGACCTGTTGTGGCCCTTGAGACTGGTGTTGGCCACCCCTGTTGGTTAGTGACAAAGTGAGCTAGTGTGGAGATTTGTCTCCACTCTGAAACACCCGTCCTGTCCAGTTTGCCAGAATAACACGGACTATGTGGTAACCTTAGTTTGTGTGTAAAATACCCTGTTCTGTTTTATTGGGCGTAGTATTTAAACGAATGCACCTTTTTTTGTTAATTGAAAGAGATTTGCCCTGGTCTGTGGCCGCTGTGTCAAATATGCCTTGCCAGAATGGCCGAAATATGACTCCATACTTGCCATCTCCTGAGAGATGTGAAATGTTCAACTGCCAGGCCATGCAAGGAAAGCATGTATAAGCAGACATACCATTCTTTTCATTCTGTTTCACTATGGATTAGATTTAATTTTGGGCTTAGGCTGCTAACTGGAAACATGAGCCAGCTCTTACCCATTGGTTGGTGAAAGAATCTAAAATAAACATGGAGTAAGCTGGTTTTACCAACTTTAAGTTTAATTGGGAGCAGCATATAACTGTAACTAGATTCCCCCTGGTTGCTAAATGCCACCCATGCCTACTCTCCAATGTTGTGAAGGTTAAAAACAAGATATGTAGTTTAATTCTTATGTTGATTTTAGTCAAACAAAAGTGAATGCTCTGTTGTGTGTTGTCTTTTTAGACTACCAGAGGGATGTTCATAGCAGCAATTGTGACACTGAACGGAATAAGAACACTATTCTCTCTAAATGATGGCTTTCAGACCGCGATAATGTTCCATCCGCTAACAACTTGAGTCGTATATATCCCGTACCTGAAGTAAACGCTGTTGCTTTGTAGCTCACACCATACTTGTACCATCTGGAATAGTTTCCTGTGTTTGTGGCAGAAACTCAACTTAAAACCTCCCTCTGTGGTATCTTGCTCGTGCTATTTTAGATGCATTTTATTCTTTAAGTTGAATGCTTGGCCACACTAGCCAGGAGTCCTCCTGGAATACAGCATGAGCGATATGTGTAATCTCATGCTGGCGCCTCTGTAGTGAGAAATGACTCGTCCTCTAAGACATTGGACCAGGAGTGACCAACTCCAACCTCTAGGACCACCTACAGGTCAGGTTTTAAGGATGGTCCCTGACTCAACACGATGCTCGGTCACGATTGAGCCACCTGTGCTGAATCGGGGATGTCCTAAACCTGACTTATTGAGGGCCCTTACGACTGGAGTTGGCCACTCCTTGGACCACGAGTTATGAAAATCCGTTTGTAATGCTAAATATCATGTAACATTTTAAATCGTATTTATTTCTCTCTCTAAGATATGAATGTTTAATCTCTAAATGCCTATTTATTCTATTTCTGTTCTAGACTATTTACAGTAAATTGACTGCACCTTAGGAAACCTGTATCTTCTAAACATCTCCAATATTGAGCTATAATATAGGAACTAGGTAACTTCTATGTTTTTTAGCACTTGGGTAAATAACTGTATTTAGTCACCAATTTGTATGGATAGTGGGATATGTGTGAAATGTATTTACTACACAATGCTCCGGGATCATAGCATTCATGGTGGTCATTTAATTGGCAGTGTTTATAGACTCTCCTCCAGGATCACACTTCAGTGCTTTTCTTTTACTTCCCTGCTCAGAGAACTTTTCTTCTAAAAGATAGCAGGTCGATGAAATGTCTTTTGGTGTAGTTACGTTACAGCGTTTCAAGCAAGAGTGTTAAACTCACTTTATATGACGGGCCTCATTAGATTTCATTGTACTTCATACATACCATACAGTTTCAAAATATGCCAATAATACATAGTAGTATTGTTGTATGCTTGATGTCGGCATTAAACAATCTTATCCCCCCCCGTGCTCTTCTCCAGCTTCTGCCCCCGGCTTCTCCCCTACATGTTCTCTCATGCTATCCTCTACGTATCCTCCCCCCCTCCTTTTGACTCTCGCCCTTTTCTCTTTCATGTTACACCTCCCTCTCGCGCTGAGGCCCCGTGTTGACCTTCCAGGCTGGCGGCGCGTGCTGCTGAGATCCCCAGTCTGAATTGAGCTGCAGGGGAAAGATAGGGGGGTGTGGCGGGGGGGGGCGCACCATGATGTTCTCCCGACAGGTTCAGCCTCATTGGCTGAACCGCCGGGGAGAAGGGGGGGGCGTGGGGGGGGAGCACCATGATGTCTCCCGACAGGTTCGCCCCTCATTGGCTGAACCGCCGGGGGGGGCGTGGCCAGAGCTCCGTGTCAAGTTGTGAACACAGATTTTCCTGTCTTCAGAGAAATCTGGTCATAGCGACGGGCAAGGTGGGTAGCGGGCCCGGCCCCATTGAGGGTGGCTCTTGTCCCCTGAGCACCCGCCATAGCGGGGCTGCAACAGGGACCAAGCCTTACTTACCCTCAACAACAGTGTCTCACAGAGCAGATTCCGCTGTGCTGATTAGGAGCAGAGGGATGAGGTTGAATCCGTGCGAAGACGTGGTGTTACAGTGTCGCAGCCAGGGATACTGAAGGCTAACTGGGTACTACTATGGCCCGGCAAGCCTCGCGATAGGTTCCTGCTGAAGTCTAACGGATAGCAAGAGTGCCAGGGTGACGATGGCACACAGGCCCCTCCCCCACCGCTGGCTCTAGAATATCTCCGGCAAAATCAGGTGATTAAGCTTCCGCGCCACATGCGGCACCACCTCCGATCTGGCTCTGCGGGACGACAAAGCCAGCCATGCCAGTCTTATGTTTGACACCCCTGGTTTAAAGGTTTCACATCAGGTTCCTGAAAGTGCTACAAACAGCAAGTGATCTTCAGTTGCTTACATTCATCACTACTTTCATTGGAAAGTGTTCTCCAACTATCAAGTACTGGAAGATTGTTCAAATAAGTTGGAGGCAACATTTTATTTTGAAGATTAGTATAGTTGTTTGGGGGGGGTATTGCTCCTCCCTAATGGAAGTTTGGCAAAGGTATCTGTTATCTTGTAAGTAAGACCATACTGTACATTCCAAGAGATTCTCAGTGTCATACAAAACCTTGTTGGTTCAAAATTGTAGAGTCTCCTCACTGCCTCCCTCCACTGCAGATACCGAGAGTCTCAAGACTAAAATGTCTCTCCGCAGGCCTTTGTAACCATCAAGAAGCTTTTAAAATGATGGCATTTTATTAGTGATACCAGCTCTGTGTTGCCACACCCACAACATTTACTTTTTTTTTTTTTCCAAATACCATAATTTACAAAATTATTGGTTATTGGAGCTCTTGTGTGGAGGATCTGCTGGGAGCAAGTCCTTCATTTCTCAGAGACTTTGAACCAATTTTCTTATCAAGGCTTCACTGTTTTCTCTGCTTATTGTAATTATATAATATGTTTATTTTGATATCTGCTGGGGCTTTGGTAGTGTAAGAGTTTAAGAATTTTCCCATACGTGATACAGAATGTGCCCTATATCCTCCCTGACGGGGAGAAGGGACATCTCATAGACGTCCTGCCATGAAGGCTACGGAAAAAACAATAAGTAAACATTTGTATCTGACCTACTTTGACTATGTGTGCTCTTTCGCAATTTTCATTGTTTTAACATCTCCAATGGAAAGATGTGAACCAGGAGAGGTGTAAAATATAGGACCAGTGAAACTGAAGGTGTTTTGTGACCAGTGAACTAGGAGAGGTGTTAAAAAGACGTGTGTGTTGTGTGTGGTGTGTGTTGTGTGTGTGTGTGTGTGGTGTGTGTGGTGTGTGGTGTGTGTGTGTGTCTTTTTGTGTGTGTGTTTGTGGTAAAAAAAAAAAAAAAAAAAAAAAAAAAAAAAAAAAAAAAAATACACAATAACACAAGTCCGTGTGTGTGTGTGTGTGTGTGTGTGTACACACACACAACTAGGAGAGGTGTATAGGACTTTTGTAGATCAACCTGCAGTGCCTACTTCCACAGCAAGTTTTATTTCTATTTCTATAAATTACCTTTTTTTGTATGCAAGTACTGTACTTCAGAAGGGAGCTTTAAAATGTATGTATGTATGTGCAGTCAGAGTTTACACATTTTATCATACAGGCTGCCAACTTCCTATTTATTTAATTTTAGTGCAATAGTCATTACAACAACATGCGTTTTCCTGCCGTGGGACCTAAAATGTTTGCAAATGATACATTTTCCCAAGAAACTTTTTTGTTTTGTTTTCTTTTCATTTTCTTACTTGGACAGGAGTGAAAATGTATCCTTTTCCTCCCTCCTCAATGTTGTACAAATTGTGCTGTGCCACAGCTGCTGCCTCAAACTCCTGACATCTCTCCTACTTTACAGGACCCACCACAGAGCAGAAACGTAGCAAAATATATTGCATTTTGTTATCGGAATCGCCATCTTTTCTATGATCTATAACTCTCTTGTTTGGGACCTGAATGTGCTGCTCAGAAAATGCAGTGCCAAGAATAACTAGAGCAGGCATGGCCAACTCCAGTCCGCAACAGCTACCAACTGGACGGGTTTTAAGGATAACCCTGCTTCAGCACAGGTGGCTGTCGAAGACTGCACCACCGGTGCTGAAGCAGGGATATCCTGAAAACCTGACCTGTTGGTAGCTCTTGAGGACAGGAAGTGGCCACCCTCTGCCCTAGACACTTTTACCCTTATTCAGTTTGTTGAGACGCAAGATAATACATGGCAATGCATCAGCCTAAATTAAAGTGAATCGAGGTTGTCGTGCGCGGTTTACCGTTTGTTCTGTTACTCTGTGCTGTATGAGGATGTATGTGCTGTAAATGCTGTTACTCTGTGCTGTATGAGGATGTATGTGCTGTTACTCTGTGCTGTATGAGGATGTATGTGCTGTTACTCTGTGCTGTATGAGGATGTATGTGCTGTTACTCTCATTGAGTCATTATAACTCTGTGGAGAATGACATAATATTTATGAAAACAAAAGCATAAAGTGGCAACAAAACGATGCCAATTGTGAAGATAAATGCAACTATGCAATATTCATAACTCATGGAGGAATATATACATTTATGTATCCAATTATGCATTATATTGTGATGCATGGAAAAAATGCATAGAAAAGATATGCATGAGATGCATATAGACACACACTCCCAAAACTCCCCATCTGGTTAACCAATAAGGAAGTGTTTTAACTCCCAGTCCACGTTTATACCATGGGGATGGAGAGTTCTGAGAGTGTATATCCAATACATCTCTTTTTTGTTGAGTGCATTTTCCCTGTTACCACCTCTGGGATGACATGGTATATGCTCTATGGCCCTGAATGTAAAATAATTAAGGTTGCCTGCAGAGCATGTAGAAAAATGTCTGGATACCGGGTGATTCAGATCTCTTTTTCTAATTAATCTGACATGCTCTGCAATCCTGGTTTTAAGGGGTCTAATAGTGCGCCCCACATATTTGAGACCACAGGCACATTGTAGAACATATACTACAAGGGTAATATTGCAATTGAGAAACGTTTGGATGTAATATTTATTACGTTCCTCATTATATAAGATGTATCTTGTCTGTGCTGCATATTTGCACATTGAGCAATGACCGCACTTAAAAAAGCCTTTTGGTATGCTTTTAACATTGGTAACATTGGAACCAGATTGAACCATACTTGGAGACAAGTGAAAGGACAGTGTTTTGCCTTTACGATAAGCAAACTTAGGGCCATTTTTTACAAAATCACGGATATCATTGTCCAGTGATAACGTGTGCCAATGTTTGGCAATGATGTTACAAATCTTTTGTGACTGACTGTTAAATGTACTAATAAACATTGGATCATTCACATTTTTGGAAAGTTTTGATTTGTTGTTCATAGTTTGAGTTTTGCAATTCCTTGCCCTTTTGTGTATTAATGTACTTCTGTCTACAGAATCGGCCCTATTGAATGCAGCAGTGATGTCTTGAATGGAATAACCCCTTTCTATGAATCTATCGGACATTTCTCTGGCCCTCAATAGAAAAATCTCATGATCAGAGCAAATTCGCTTTAACCTCAAAAATTGGGCCCCTGGAATGTTTTTTATCAAAGATCGTGGGTGGCAACTCTGAGCCTTTAGAAGTGTATTTCTAGAGTTTTCTTTTCTGTATATATCTGTTTTAATGGACATGTCATTGCCAACATACAGGAGTAAATCAAGAAAGTGAATATGATGAATGTTGTGTTCATATGTAAATTTAAGGTTATAATTATTTATACTAAGGTGATCAATAAAAGAAAAAAGTGAATGGTCGTCCCCCTTCCAAATGAAAATCAGGTCATCAATGTATCGCCCAAAATAAACGATATTTTGACGAAATAAATTGTGACTGTGATAAATAAATTGTGACTCCCAAAAACCCATAAACAAATTAGCATATGATGGTGCAAAACTCGTGCCCATAGCGGTGCCTAGTGTCTGTAAATAGAAATGTGAATCAAATTTCATAAATATTATGTCATTCTCCACAGAGTTATAATGACTTAAAGATCTTTGGAAACGTATCTATTTATGTTATATATGATATATTTTTATATCATAGATGCTGCAACTCACTGTTTGTGATTTAAGTTATATGTAACTGTGTATTGTTTTATTTGATTTTTTTAATTCTGTTGTGTTCTATCATACACACTGTAGTCTGTATAGGGTGTTTCCATACCAATTACACAAATCACTGATTACTATTACCTGTTTACAATTATATGCTAACCAATAGATAAGAACTGTGTGTATATATATTTGACCTCAGTGTGAGAGACCATTACTCTTTGATAAAGTTCCACCACAGGAACGAAACGCGTCAGAGTGGCTCTCTGTGATGCGCAGCACTCAGTTTAATAAAGCTGTTTTTAACTACTCATTTTCCGGTTGAATTCCCTGCTGCAGTGACCATCTATACACTACGAACTATTTTTCTACTTTAAAACTTTGGTGGAGGCACGCAGGCCACCACACAGAGCTGGGAGCTGGTCTTCATTCCCCTGTCCTGACGACGGCGCTTGGATCCGCCCCCTGCAATCGTTCTGGGGCTTCTCCAGGATCGCCGATTTGGCAGCGCTTGTCTCAATCCCTTCACAGCATAGCGGTCCTGGCCCTCTCGGTACGATGACTCACACACCCGCACGCTCCCGAGGAGTACGGGACCAGCTAGGCACGGGCAGTGATCACACGTCTGGTTGGGTCAGGCGCATGCAGGCGACAGTATCGTGAGTACACGGGAGGGGGTAGCTTGCTGGTTGCCTCTCTCCCTGTCTCTAACTGTTCCCTGCACAACAGCCCCAATTCATCCAGGCTCTTATATTCCTTATCCTGCCGTGAGCTGTCGGTTGCGTGGTCCCCCTCTCACACAGGACCTTATGCTCGTGTAGTGGCCTTTCTTGTACTTTTATGTGTCAGAGACTGCTTTTTCTATACACCCAGTTTACCAGTGGACCTTTAGAAGCACCGGACAACACGGGGTTCACTCCCCCACAACCATGATAGTATGCATGTGGCTATTTGAGAAAAACACATTGCAAACCCTTCTGTACGGGTGTAGCGATCTCTCCATGTAAATATAGACAATAGAACGGGAGAGGGAAGCATGCAGATGTGATGGCGGAGAATACTGAATTGTAAGATACCTCGGAAATTACTTTCTCTGGCATCTTTTTCAATGAAAAAGCAATATCTAAAGACCCCAATGACAAGCTGTCAACACGTCCAAAGTTAAACCAGTAATCAATGTGAAATGGGCTAATAAGTCTATAATAGTAATCTGAAAAGTCACATGGCATTAAATAGTGTGTGTTTGTGTGTTCACACATGCTGTATACAGTACTGTATATATACATAAACGCGTGTGGGTTGGAAGGGGGGGAAGG
Source organism: Ascaphus truei (assembly GCA_036426205.1). NCBI lineage: Eukaryota > Metazoa > Chordata > Amphibia > Anura > Ascaphidae > Ascaphus > Ascaphus truei. The sequence continues at coordinate 29,834,545 of CM071573.1, forward strand.
TGCTATATTTGTCCTTTTTTAGCCAGCAGAGAAACATGAAATTAAAAAATGGGTTAATGTAACTGGATTACTTGCCGTATATTTATAGAGCCTCTCGCCACCTAAGTTACTTGTTCACACAGCAATAACGTTCACTTCTGCTGTCTCCAAAACCCCGATATGTCATTGCATTAAATGGGCCCTGTTGATTATCTTCCTACTCATATATTCATACCGTGCTTCTCATCTTGCTACTCGAATTGTCCATCTCTGTTAGCTCCAAACTGGAGCAATCACGGCTTTATTGCGCACGCGATAAAACGATTCCATCATTCTGTGTGTCATTTCTTTACGACCAATGTTGCCATCATGTTAAGGGATCAAGCAATCGGTAGAAGCTTGGGTATTGGAGGCTGCACCTTAAAAAAAAAAAAATTAGAGCAACTAACCCACTAGATGGAGAATGAGACATTTTTGACAACTACTGTATGTAAAGCAGCTGTGTAAGTTGGTGAGCAAGAGAACAAATATAAATTATCTGACCTACCCTTAGCTTTTCTCATTACCAACAGGACTCAAATGTTCTTTGTTCTTGACTCACAATATTTCAGAAATGACATTTTATTTAACCCCGTTTTTTTCTTTCTTTCTGTTTAGCAATGTTATAATCCCAGGGTATTTGCATTAATTGCAGCCAACATTTTTGTTATTTTGCAATCCTGGTTGACTTGAGTAAAAATGCAGTTAATAAATGACCATTGACGTTGGATCGGCCTCTCATCCATCTCTCTACATATTTGGGAGAACACGGCACTGGATCTTAAGGGAAGCTGTGCAGTTGACATCTTTGAGCAGTAGAAAATTGGCCTTAACAGAATTTCGTGTTCCAAATGTGTTGGTGTTATAAAGCTGATCTCCCTAGAAACTGGGTGTCGGAGCCTTGCTCTTATACTGCATTGTGATCTATGGTGTCCCAGAGACTGCAGTGATGAACGCGCTTGTCAGAGGTGACCAGAAGTGTGACCTTTTTTATTGACAACGAAGGGAATTGTGGATTACAAAGTGCATTAAAATGTTTTATTTCGGTTTTCAGCACCGCCCTTTTCATGAATGGGTAGTTACACATCAGCCTGGGAGAAAGGTGTGATGCAGTGTCCGTGTGTGTGTGTCCGTGTGTGTGTCCGTGTGTGTGTCCGTGTGTCCGTGTGGCCTAGTATCTGTATTACTCCATAAAAATGTTTTGCATTACGTGACCTACATTTAAAAAAAAAAAAAAAATCACATTTTTGTTCTCAATCTTTGTTTAGTCATTGCAAACGTAATAGTTTTTTGTAATGTTTTTGTTTTGTTTTTTAGGTGTGAACCTCGTGAGAACATCTCCCATACAGCAGCACTTTTAAAATTCTACTCTTATGTATTTTTTTTTTTTGTCAGTGCAAAAAGAGGGTATTCAAACGTTGGGCAGAGAAAAGGGGTCCCAAAGAGGAACCAAAAAATAAAGGAGAAGACATATAGAGTGGAGACCTTACACAGTTGCGTTTTAGAACATTATTGGTCTATTTGTGTAATTAATTCAACTCGACCGTTATTTTGCCTTTAAATCAGTCCTTCTCCAGATAGAACATAACCATAGAATATCTGAGTTGGTCACCAGTAGACAAACAGAATATGTTTTATACTGGGCCAAAAGGGCAGAAATACTGTAACATGAAGCTTTCAATATCCGTGCATCCCACAGGTCCTCTAACCCTGCTCCAATCTCTCAAACACAGTGTTCAAACTGCAGATATATAAGTTAATACCTTTTGTGTTCTAGTTCTCAACTTCCCAATATCCCAACCAAAATCTCAAACATGACAACACCTATGATGATTGGAAAAAAACTAATTGTAGAAGTCCTAAACAGACTGAATTTCTAATGATAGACTTTCCTATTGGCATGGTGTGTGTATAGCAGAAGAAAATCTGAATTACCTCAATTTACCATTGTCCATATTAACAGAAGCCTGGTTTGTCTTTTCACTGTGTGTCGAAGTCATTGAAAGAAATGGGTATATATGAGCAGTGAAGACATAACACAAATAGAACTGTAGCCCCTGCTTTGTCTCCCGGGAGGTTACCACTAAAACAGATGGCGTTTGCTTTTAAAAACCTCAAGTCTGCTTATACAGCATCCAGTAGTGTTGATCAGAAATGGCCGAAAGCAAGGCTGTACATATTCTGACATAGAGTTGTCCATTGTTATTAGAGTTGCTGTAACGTAGAGGTGGCCAACAGTGGTGGCTATCGTTGACTGAACCACCTGTGCTGAAGCAAGGATGTCGTGAGAATCTGACCTGTTGGTGGCCCTTGCAGACTGGAGTTGGCCTCCCTGCTATAATGGATTCTAGTCAAAAGTAAAAAGAACCACGGGGCATTTTGGTTCTGCACCTATGTATCAAAGCCGTTTGCTCCAATGTTACCCCACCTGCATTGGCTTGCGACTTGGGAGCTGTCAGTAGGAGGAGTTGGGGAGTTACGCGGTGCACAGATGATGATGGAAATGACTGTGTCTGCACCATTATTTCCCCCCTTTTATTTACTCCTCAAAATCCTCCATGTCTGAAGTGGCAGAAGTCTAAGGCTGCGTCCATAGAAGCACCAAGAGCGCTGAGCAGTGATTTCGCTCCGCGATGAGCCCCATCATCCTCCATGAGGATATCTTCAGAAGGGGCTTCCGCGAGTGTCCCCATGTGCGCTGAAGCGCTGGGATTTTCAGCCGATAGCTGAAATTGTTCCTGAGCGCACTGTCGGCTGAAACACCCAATCGGAGCGAAGCAGCCTGACGAAGTCGGCGCCGTCACGTTGACGTAGGCGCTTCGCGGGCTATTGGCCCAGTGATGTCAGTGCCCCGCCTCCGATCGCGCTCGCCTGCTAGTCCATGTAATCGCTCCTGATTGAGCAGGCGAGCCTCGGCGTCAGCGCAGAGGAGTGCTGACGGTGCTTCTATGGACGCAGCCTTACATTCTGCATCAGATGTAAGAAACTGTTCTTGCATATACCACAACTCTGCTCCAAGAAACAACGCTGTGCGCCTAAGCACACACACTTCTCTCTGTCGATACGTAGTCACAGATTTCCTTGAAGTAGAAGGGCTCATAATTCCTGGTGTCGAAGGGAGTCCCATTCCCTTTTGACTGTTACTAACATATACGTCAGTGGTAAACTTACTTTAAAACCTCTAAATGGGAAAAAAGCTCCATGTAACTGGCTTGTAAACCTACAGGAAAAGTACTCTTGGGCCCAGAGCCACAATAGGTTGCTAAGCTTTAGCACGCCTTTACCCCATTCATTTGAATGGGAGAGATGGTGTGCTGAAACGTTGCACGCTATTGTCAATCTGGGCTTTAACTCTCTGCGGCAGGGCTAGTCAACTCCCAGGTCTGGTTTTAAGGATATCCCTGCTTCAGCACAGGTGGTTCAATCCGTGAAAGGGAACAATTCATGCCGCCTCTGCCTTAAATGTAAAGCAATACCAATTTACAAAGCATGGACACACTGTATTACAAGGCTACATCTTTTTCATTCCACCTACAGGCAATTAATTTACAGTAACCTCTACAAACAAAATAATTAGCCACAGATTTGTCTACAGTTCTAGATCAGGGGAGCTCAATGCTAGTCCTCAAGCTCCCCCTCACCCCCCTAAAAACAGGTCAGGTTTTCAGGATATCCCAGCTTCAGCACAGGTGGCTCAATCAGAGGCTCAGTCGAAGGTTCTGATTGAGCCACCTGTGCTGAATCTGGGATATCCTGAACACTCGAGCTGTTGGTGGCCCTTGAGGACTGGAGTTGGCCACCCCACTTCTAGACCATGGTCCTGCCTTGTCCATTCTGTTTAAAGAACATTAGCATTTACCGTGACGATTTCTGCGCTCATCTGGTTTTATCACACCTGCATGTTGGGGGGAATACACGGAGCAGACAGTAATACTGTCTCCATTCTGCTCTCATAGGTTGTAGAGCTCAATGTTTCCAGCTCATTAGAACTGCTGAAGGATGCACCATATAATAACTATATTTATTAATTAAATATATGCAGAGTTGATGGTTTTTATTAGGAGGGATTTTTCACTTTTTCTGTTCTATGTTCTTTTTTGTTTTTACTGTTCTGTTTTAATACTTGTAATTGGTTTAAAACTAATGATAATTATAAACCGGTGTTCAATGGTCAGTTGGAGTTAACTGCACCTGTATAACAGTCTATTTTAATAATGCAGCTGAGCAAACAGGCGATCCGTGCAAATGACTCCAGTTTTGGGATTGATACAGGGGCTGGGAGGAGAAGTGATGACATCATCTATACATTTAAATGTGAAGAACATTGTGTTGGCTGCTGTCAATGTCTTAACTTTATGGCCCATATGTATCAACCGAAAGGTGGTGCAATTCTGGGGCAAAAAAACTCCATATATATCAAAGAAAAAAAACCTGTTGAAATCACACAGGATTTTTCTCTGATGTTACATTCATATTGGGGGGGGGGGGGGATATAAGTTGTTTAATTTATATTTTTTGTATTTTAGGGATGTCTGGGCACTGCAGAAATATATAGGACCATGTTACTTTTTTTTTTTTAATATTACAGAGAATGGTACAGGTATAATAAAGACCATTTTCAGTTTTAAGGTCACATTTAAAAATAATACATTTTACTAAAAGTTGACTTAATCTATATCTGACCGCCCCAGGCTGGAAGTTCTATTCTAATTGACATTCATGTCTGTCACGCATCCAAGGGATTCACATCTGTTTTGCGGTTTACGGAGTCACTCGACACACTTCAATATTATTATTTGTGAATGTGTCTTTTTCCTTCTTTTTTTTTTATGCAAGAAGTGTGCAGCTATGAGGGGGGCGTAGGTGTCCCTAATCTATGGGGTCAAATATATCAGACGGGAAAAAGTTTTACAATTTGGTTCTGAGGCTAAAATAGCGAGCAGTGAATGCCAACATGGGGCATTAATACAGCTGTTCAGTGTGCATTTTGGTCAGCCTGTAAACGAAGTAAAAAATACAGAGCCTGACGCACCTTGACTAATTTATTTATACAACATGTAGAGAAATTACTGAGTACACCTGGGAAATATGCAAATTTGAAATCAGTTGCATATTCTTAGCATATTCAAGTTAGTCTATTTCTTGGGTAGTAAAGGCATTCACAGTTGGTCCTTCTCTCCCTCTTCCAAACCCCATATTTCCGGGTCCTTTGTGCGAGAAACAGCACCTTTTTAGTTATAACCTTACTAACATAATAAGTCTGTGCGTTAACCTTACCAGATCTTCGCTGCAGAGGTGACCAACTCCAGTCTTTGAGCTTCCCCAACAGGTCCGGTTTTCAGGATATCCCAACATCAGCACAAGTGGCTGAGTCGAAGATTGAGCCACCTGTGCTGAAGCAGGGACTGATTGAACTACCTGTGTTGAAGCAGTGATATCTTGAAAACCATCGTTTTTTTGTTTTTTTTGTGGGGGGAGGGGGCTTGCCCTTAACATGTATACTTGGAAGATAGAAAGGAGAGGGAGGATATGGTAGAAACTTTCACATCTATTAAGGGATTCCATAAAATGTAGGAGGGTAGAATATTCCAAAGAAAGAGGCACACTAGAACTGAGGTCTTACAGCTGACTATATGCCGTCAAATTCTGTGTTTCTATATGTGCTGGCTGTGTTTTTGATTCTACATTGGTGAACCCTGACACCTCGGAGGTATTCACACAGCCGCAATCACCTTTAAAGTAATGTTTCCCTCCTTCGCAAAATTCGAGGTTTTATCTTTCTGGTGATTTGTTGGGTTTTTGTTGTTGGCCAATAATGGTAGCATAATTCGATTCAAACGAACAACAAAAGGGAACGAATTTTGGGCCAACAGTGTACAGTATACAACACATTACAAACAGTCTAATCAAAAAATATATTGGGTAAAGGTCATGGTTATCGTGGAGACATTAAAAGTAATTTACAAAAAATGTATTCTTGTGATATTTAAAAATATATATATTGTCAATCACCACTAATTAACACATTAAGCACAAAGCCATTTGTTCATTTTCACCCTAGGAGGTGCTGCCGCTTTAAATGGCCGCTATTATACCCAGCAGCCTATGGAACATCTTGCGTTGAGGACTTTTTCTTGGGGTCTTTGTCTTAACCTGTCTATATAACCATGTGTCGGATTCTTGTCAAATAGCTTGAGGCTATGAAAAAAGCCAGAAAAAGGGTGACAAATGTACTAAATGACACATTCCTTGCCCTATAGCCACCCCGGTGATGTCTCAGGGCACACTGTACGTCTAGTCAACTGCTACAAGGTGAACCATTACATTTTAGTTTTAGGTGCAGCCGTGAGGGAGAATAAAGGTTGTAAGGCTGGTCTGATCAGCCTTTTAATGACAAACCATTCGTTGTAAGACTTTAAAAGTAACTTTACAGCTAAGAGCAGTTTGGTACAAGACATTGAACTGTGTTTTACCAAAAATGATTTATAATATAAGAATGCATGATATAATTCCATCAGTGGCTACACTGCGTTATATGGATATCAAAACCACACTGACCTGAGAGGGTTTTATATTAACCGAGAAATATTGTGCTAAGAATGAGTGACCTAATTGAATTAACCCAAAAAGTGAATGGTGATTTTTTTTTTAATAGAACTAATCGCACTATGAAGCTATATGGGCATGGTGTAAAAAGTGAATGCCTGGATCACGGTGGCAAATAAAGGGTTGTAGAGAGAAAATCTTTTGCACTGGTACAAGTCACTGTATTGCAGCAAAGTACAGTACAGGCAGTCCTTGGTTATCCAACGGAATCCGTTCTGGAAGTAGCGTTGGATAATGAAACCGTTGTAAAGTGAGTCCCATGTTAATCAGTGGCGGTGTAAAATTCCGGCGTCGAAAAACGGCCCATAGGGTTGCATTGTAAAGCGTTGGATATGCCATTCGTTGTAAAGTGAAACGTTGGATAGTGAGGACAACTGTACTGTTATTTTTGAAAACAATGTACTATATTGTTACATTAGAATACTAACAGAATAGTGATCTCTTTGGAGGTCTTTGCCACTCACATAAGGACATGCTGAATGTTCAAGAGTAACAAACAGCTCACTGTTTCAAATCCCAATTCACACTGTTGAGCTGCGCTAAATGTATGTGAAAGTGCTTGAGAATATCCCTTTGAAACACTTACGATCACTTGCAGAGCTAGTTCCACCATTTTCTTCAATACATGACACACTTTGTAGCGTTAAGGGGTTCTCAAGCTCCCCCCACAGGTCAGGTTTTAAGGAAATCCCTGCTTCAGCACAAGTACTGATTGAGCCACCTGTGCTGGAGCAGGGACATCTTGAAAACCTGACCTGTTGGTGGGTCTAGAGTTGAGAACCCCTGGTGTAAGGCATGTGGGGAATATACATTTATTGCCTGCCCCTCTTCTCCCTCAGTTCATTTTTAGGACATTTCCGTGTTATCTACAATGTGAATGATTGGGAGTTTTAGAGAGTTTGACCCTTTTTGAGCATTATTTCGATGTTCTGATTTGCCACTGAGAAGTCGGTGTCTGAAGGTTAATGAACTGTTCTGTAACTTGAGCGTTTGAGCCGTGTGACGCTTTGTAATGCGTGTCTTGCATTTCTTTTGCTTATGGCCTGTGTGTTCTTGTTTAGCAGGTGCATGCAGCTGCTGCGGAGCTTCCTTCTCAGTACTGAAAAAGAGGGTATGTGCGCTTTGCGTTCTGCTATTATGTATGTACCATTAAATGTGCTCTTAATGGATTGTAAAATATGGTTGAATAACCTAAACCAAGGGTGGGCCAATTGTAGTCTTCAAGGGCCACCAACAGGTCAGGTTTTCAGGATATCCCTGCTTCAACACAGGTGGCTCAATCATAGGGTCACCAGATGTCCTGGTTTTTTGGACTTTGTCCTGACTTTTTTGGCCACTGTCCTGGTTTTTAACGGTGCTGGCCGGCCATGCGCAAAATTTTGTCCAGGGACAAATATGATCACCCTGCTCAATCAGAATGACTGAGCCACTGGTTGAGCCACCTGTGCTGAAGCAGGGATATCCTGAAAACCTGATACCTTGGTGGCCCTCGAAGACTGGAGATGAACACCCCTGTCCTAAAGGCTGAAGTGGTTGCATGTCTGACTTTCTTGACATTACTAATTCATTAACTTGATTTCCACCATACTGTACATTTTAAACATATATCTTTTCAGGAAGATAATCAAATGTGTGCTTTACTAGATGCTGAAAAATGTATTGCTATTGGCTAATATATCTCTCTCGGAGAAACTGTAGCCCACATTATTTGTAGCTTGTTTTCCAGATGTTACTGCAAATAGAAAATAATGGTGAATCTGACATTCAGAAACATCAGACATTCCCAGAAGTGAGGCCTCCTGTTTTCATCACATGTTATATAATGCCTTCTTTCTAACAGCGAAGCTGCAGTAACTGTGGGAATAGCTTCTGTTCAAGGTGCTGCTGTTATAAAGTACCAAAATCTGTAATGGGAGCCACAGGTGAGTAACGAGCAGTTTAATGAGATGTCATTGATTCACCTTTGATATAAATGCTGCATAAACAATGTCATTTTTACTTGAGTGTTGGCTACTTATGCCAGGGTTCCTCAACTCCAAGCCCGCTCAACAGGTCAGGTTTTCAGGATATCCCAGCTTCAGCACAGGTGGCTTAATTGGAGGCTCAGTCTCCAGTCGAAGACTGAGCCACCTGTGCTGAAGCAGGGACTGAATGAGTCACCTGTCCCGAAGCAGGGATATCCTGAAAACCTGACCTGTTGAGGGAGCTTGCGGAACTGGAATTGAGCAAACCTGACTTAGCCCGTGATTATACCAGAAATCGCACGCAACGCCACGCAGCTTCAAAACAATACAATAAAATGCAATGAAAGCGCACATACCAATCGCGACGGTAGCGCCGCGACGTGCTGCAAATCTTCTGTCTCTGAGATTTGAGATTTTGTTTTTCACAAGCGATGGCCGCATCACGTGATTTGCACGGCCAATCACAGTGTATCTTAAACAAACTAATCACATATACACATACACACACATACACACACATACACACACATATACACACACACACACACACACACACACACACATACACACACACACACACAGTAGTGCTAGGTCAACTATTAACACTATGTGACAATGTGAAATAAAATATAGATATAAATAATATTAATCAATTGCCAATGAGTCTAAATAAATACAATATAAATGTTAATAAAATAAGATGGTTACTTAAATCCCAACAACCACAACCAGCTACCACAGAATAGTAATAAACAGAGAGGAAAGTCCGGTGTAATTAGTCCAAACAGCTGATCACTTGGAGCCAGACTGCAGCTTCTTATGTGGTTTAGCCAACCACAAACATACCTACAGAAAAATAAACAAAAAGAAGCGCAAGCTCCGTAGCATAAATCTGTAATATAATAGGGGATTTATTAAAAGGGAGAATGCCCAAACGATAAGGCATGAACTTAATTGATAAAGCACTTTTTGTGTGAAACGCGTAGGAGGGTCCACCTTTTTTGTCATTTTGATTGGGCAATACATTTTTCACTTTTATCACCTGTGTCCCTTTTTTGGGGGCATTGCACTGCTGTGTGTATTTTTTGCACGTTTTTCCTGCTATGTTATGTATGGCAACCTACATAGGAAAGATGGGAGAAACAAACTATTCTAATATTCTGCCCTTGTACAGCTTAATATAGTGGTTTGCCAGATCAGAACACCTCGGGTATCCACTTCAGGCCGTTAAAGGGAATTGTCTCTGCATTGCAGCATGCATCTTTGGACAGCTGCTGTTCTGAATGGAATGTCTTTGGGACAGTATTCCAGAACTTGTACCTGCAGCAAAACAAGCGCATACATTCAGATTTGGTTGAGTAATCTCATTAAAGGTATATCCTGAAATGGACCAGTTCATCTTTTATACAGCATGTACAAATGTTCTAGTGGCTAGCCCTGGATACAGACACCTCCCTGTTTGACATGACAGGGCGCACTCTTCTATTAAAGTAGCATCCTGCATGTTGGGGGGGAGAGACAGAGTTTTTTATGTTTTCATTAGCTCTGGTTAATTGTGCGGAGGTAAATAGCAAGTTAATTGTTTCTAAATTCAGTGTAGTATATTTGCATGTGAGGCAGGACTGTGACCATGCTGTTTTAACTGGTAACTTTTCTATCCTTTTTGTAATGAAAAATAATGTCCACACTGCCGTAAAACAAAAACCCTGTGTTTTTATGGGTACAAAAATGTACATATAAACATTGCGACCAATAGAATCCACAATTAAAATCACGTACATACGTTAAGTGAGAGAGAAATGGCGGAGAGAGTTTAAGACTATGATTTGAGATTCGCTGAGCACCGATTTAGCTGTATGGATCTGGCGTTAACTACCATTAAAGTCAATGACTCTTAATCCGGGATCTAGACGTGAATCCTGGCTGCAGTACAGAGTACAGTACAGCTGCAGTACAGTGCCAGGTAAACTCATGGCTTTACAGCACTAGTGCTCAACTCCAGTTCTCAAGGGCCACCAACAGGTCAAGTTTTAGGAATATCCTTGTTTCAGCACAGGTGGCTCAGTCAACTGATTGAGCCACCTTCTGCTGAAACAGAGATTTCCTTTAAAACCCAGACCTGTTGTAGGGGTTCTCGAGGACTGGAGTTGTGCACCCCTGCTTTACAGAATGTAAGCAACAAAACGACAGTGCTTGGTAAACATATCATAGTACCAACACTGCACAAAGGGGAAAAGGGTATGTAGCATCATGCAAAGATTGGTTACTGGAGGGAATTGGAGTTGCTGTATGTTGAACAATGAGTCTTCTGACTCATTTGTTTACACAATATTCACCAGTTTATGGAAATGATATCAATATATATTTTTTTCATTTGTAAGCTGCCAATATGTTCTATGTTGTAGCACACTGGGTGATGCGCAGAAGGGATACATTGTAAAATACTATTATACAGCGTATGCAGATACTGTAGGTAAGCAGGTCCCTGCTTATAGGTGCAAATGTTAAATCCATGCATTGTCTAAGTACGGTATACAAAGTACACATGAGGTTAATTAAGTCTCGGGCTCTTCGCATGGACAAACCACATTGACTTCAATGCGACTTTCCGTGCGATCGCACTTTTTAGCATTATAAGTGTAGTCATCAAAACAATGTTGCATTGTTTAAGGGAGCATGGCGTTAAGGGCTAAGGGCATCCTGTCTGCGATAAACCAGGGGTGGCCAACTCCAGTCCTCAAAGGCCACCAACAGGTCAGGTTTTCAGGATAGCCCTGCTTCAGCACTGGTGGCTCTGATTGAGCCCCCTGTGCTGAAGCAGGGATATCCCTAATACCTGGCCTGTTGGTGGCCCTTGAGGGCTAGACTTGGCCACCCCTGTTATAAACTCGGGTTTCATAATCTGGGGCTCTGACCCATTTGTCGCGCGTTCATTTTGTAAGACACGGTGTCTGAAATACTTCAGTGTAATATTATATAGGCAATGACGAGGATAATATGATCAATGCTGCAAGTAAAACAAAAAAATATATATGTTTTTCTTCCCAGCTCCAGATGCACAGAGAGAAACCGTGTTTGTTTGTGCAGTTTGCAACCAGGCGTTAAGCAAGTAGGATTTTAATAATCTCTGTGGACACAGAACTTCAATATCTTCTCAATCCTCCAATTACGTTTAGAGTCATCCATAGAAAATGACATCTCTGGTATGAGCGTGGTATTTACACTAATAACCCTCTCGGGGTTTATTCATCCATAACCTTCTCGCTGTTTACTTGCCTAAGGAGAATATCATGTGGTTTCTCCTATATTTACCTAAAAAGAATAACGTTGACCTTTTGAAGACCCCTTCCAACACTATAAAAAAGAGATTTGCAATTATACTACCGACACAGTCATGCAGCCACCTCTGCCGTGGAACTGTGGCAGCGCACTTGTGGCATTCTGGTTATTATGGCAGACTTTACATGAAAAAAAATTGAAAATAGACCGTTAAATTGAGTCATAGGGAGAAAACCCGATCCCACTGTTAGCGGCTAGCGCAGGATTAAGCCTACAAGCTGGTGTATTCAAGTCTATTCATCTTTTGCAAATGTGCAACAACATGATCTCGGGTGCCTTGTAAGCATCAGCATCAGTTAGTTAATAGCTTTTCAGTTACATTGCAGAAGATGGAAAAGAAAAAGGGCAGCAAAAGCCCAGGCTGTGACCTGCAATTATTGGAGAAGCTGTCACCGCTCTGACCTGCTACTTGGATAGTTAGGCTCAGGAGAGACAAGGGGTTGGTGTTTGGCTGGCACCAGACATGCACTTCTATGGCTCATTAGTTAACCATTTCCGTGCCACAGGATTTGGCTGCAGCATTAACAAGGTTAGAAAATACGATAGAAGGAAATTAGGCTTTTAACAAGTTCTTTGCTTCCTTCAGTATTGCTTGTTAACGTGAATGTAATATCTTTTGGTGGTCAATACTTTTCCTAATGAATCATTTTAAATGTCCTGTTAAATACTTGTATCACTGTGGAAGCCTGTGCATTATAGCGCTACATATGAGCAGCCACTTCCCTGAAAGAGTTACGTATGCAAAGCAATGGGGCTTTGTGCAATGGTTGCTGATGAGGTGAAGGCATTCGGTTATTTTGTTGCCTTTAATAAATATAATAGATGATTAGGACCCCAAGGCCTTTTAAACATAACTGTATCTTGACTGGCCAATCACACTGCCCTCGATCTACAGTCAATAGTGAGGAAGAGGAAATGTCTTGCCTGAACTGTGTGTGCCAGGAAACGCATAGCGGTAATATATGGAAGAAGCGTATTTATGACTTGAGTTAAGCACAATATATAATATATTATAAGTAACACTGGATTTTAATGGCTACTCAAAGGACACGGGTGAATCCTCCAGCACTCCGTGAAATTTAGATATGCACGTCTAAATCTTACCCAGGAAAGATAGACAATGTACAGATGTAGCCATCGTTATTGCAACCCGTGATACGCTGCAGCGGGAAATACACAAGGCGACAGCGGGAGAAGGGACCATTGTTTTTTTAATCGGCCGTCAGCAAGAAGGGGGCAGGGCGTCACGCCATTTCACCTGCAGGAGTTCGCCACGGGTTGCAATAATGTTTGCTACATCTGTATCAAACTAGGACGAATCAATGATCTCTCGTGTGTGTGTGTGTGTGTGTGTGTGTGTGTGTGTTAGGGTGTGTTGTGGTGTGGTGTGGTGGCTGTGTGTGTGTGTGTGTGTGTGTTTTTTTTTGTTTTTTTTTAACTATTTTAATTTTCTCTTAACCTCTAATGAACTTTCTAGGAAAAGTTATGAGCACTAAGGTTTTATTTATTATAATTACAAATTATATTTATTGTGATGCTTTTTAGAATGAAAATACTGTACTCTGCATCAGTTTGTCTTTTCCAAGGAAACTAAAAGATTATTTTTGTTATAATGTTTTTCCCCTCATTTTAAATGTGGGCATTATTTTCAGAAATGTACATGTTTTCCATTTGTTTTTCTTTGTGGCAGTGTAAATGGGCGGATGTGGGTGTTCTGTGGGCTCTGATATGTTTGACTGGATATAATAGGGGTTATTCATTAAACTGGCTCCAGTGGGAGTTTCTATGCGATAGGTCTCTAGAGCAGTAATATCTTGATTTAATGAGTTACTCCCAATATCTCAAAATCCCTATGTAATATGACAAGTGGGGTGTACTGTGCTGTTAACGGTGCATTAACGTCCACTAATTTGAATGGGTGTTAATGCACTGAATATTACCCTGCTTTTCACCATATTGACTAGGTTTGGATGTACACCTGTGGTCTTGATAATACCCTCAGCTGGCACATTTTGATTAAAGGGGGGGGGGGGGGGTTTAACTAGTTTTTTTTCCATATCTTTTTGTACTAGAAAAATAATGATTCAGATCATTGTACTAACCAATGTTTCATGTTTAACTCTTTTGCCAAGTAAAAATCTGTTGTGTTTTATTTCTGTTATATTTGTTATTTCTATACTGGATTGATTTAGATGGGGGAAATACAATGTAACATGATTATTTGTGACCGCCAAAGTGCATTTCTAATACCACTAAGTATACATTAGCACTTCTATTTAGGGATCTTTTAATTTGAGAAACTACTGGAAAATATATGCTGGAGTCATCTCATAGTGTGGCACATTGCCATCTACGTACCTTGTAATCTAGTCGGCTACATAGAAAGACCTGTACGCTCACGCACACAAGTTTTCATGCTTGCCCACTTCTACTGTACATATTAGTCAGAACTGTACATTTGTACCCTTGAAGAAGAGACGTTTGAGGACTTGAAAATTGGACACTATAAATTAATTTTTGAATAACTCCTGTTAGTAAAGCATCACACCCTATACACTCTACATAGCATAAACTGCGCAAAATGTGCTTGTGGCTTTCTCTGCTGCTCACTTGGTCATTGAACATTAAATTAAAATGTATCAGACCACAAAACGATATATAGATTGAATAGGTTGTATTAAGGCTAAGGGGATTAGTGCCCTGGCTACAAAACTGGTTATGAATGTGAGACAAAAACAGTAGCATTTTATGAATTAATTGAAATATAGTTTTAAATTTTACATATATTTATATTAAAAAAAATTACCATGTCTTTAATAAAGTTGTTTTATTCTCTCATTAAAGCATTTAAAGTCCTGATACAGAATGCAGTTTTTTTTTTTGTTTTCTTTAACCCAATACAGAGGATCAACAATTTCTTAATGTTTGTTAATATTCTGGATATACTGTACTGTGTGTTGGATTGTAATAAAGGAAAAGGAAGAAAAATAAATTGTACTCACTGGGATAATACATCAATAAAAGTTTCAGTCATTGCTTATGTCTCCTGCACATTCTTCCTGCTTCTACAATTTAGAATTTACCTGACCCTTGATTTTTTTCCCCCATATTTATATTAAGAGCTCATGGTTGAAGGAGTGGCTCAGTGAGTAAAGGCTTTTACTCTGAACACAATGACTTTGAAGCCGGGTAGCCTGGTTTGAATCCTTGTGACCTTGGGCCAGTCCGTTTATCTCCTTGTGTCAGACAGCAAAATTAGATGTTAAGCTCTACTGGGGAGGGAATCATTGCGCCAAATTCTATGTTCAGCAGTTCCTACACCAGTGGTGTGCAAACTTTTCCTCCTGTGCCCCCTGCCTGCTCTCCCCCATGCTCGCGCCCCCCCTCCCCTCTCTCTTGCCTTGTCTCCGGCGGCAAATGAAGCTGCGGGGTCATGTGACAACGTTGCCTTGGCGATGCGCCATTGCCAACACGGTAAGAGAATTTAGAGGCCTCACGCGGGACCTCTTCAAGCTCTGCGCACCTCTGCCCTACACTGTCGGTCTTATACAAGGGGGAAAAAATATGACTCAAACTTTTTTATAATTTATAAATACATTTAATAACATCTACAAGATAAACAGAATAGTGCAGTATACTACTATATTAAGTCAAACCTGAGATACCAATGCACTCACTAAATATATACAAATCTAGAGAAACCTTCATGTATTTAAACATTGAATTATACTTTATTATGCTGCGACTCTCGTTCCCAAAAGCCAAGAATATAACCGAAATCACCGTAGACCTGCCAATTGCCATCTGTTCTCTCCCCCCCCCCCCCCCGCAACAAAGAAAACTACTGGATGATCTCACTATGAAATGTGATTTAGGATTGCCAAATAAACTGGTAGATGTAATTTGCAAGAGAATAGTCATATGTATTTTGTTTGGATTAAGTAGAGTTTCAGATTGGCACCAATTATATGGTGCTTGGTTTATTGCTGCTACCCAATGCACCTGTGTGGTAAAAACTAGTTCAGCGGACATCCCAGCCAAGATGAGCAGATGGAGTTGAAACTGTAGTAAGTACTGTCTCTCTTCACTAGAATCTGGATACTCCTAGTTTAGAATGGTTGCTTGTAGAGGAATAGAAGCACCAATATCTTTAGTCCCGTGAAAGTTTTCTGCAATACTGTATATATTTCAATAAAAACAATAAATAACCAGCCACAAGGTGAAATGACAAATATGTAATTGGTGATTGTAGAAAGCAACTATGTTTCTGAAGGGACGGTTTAAAACCCCCAGTCGCAAATGGTTAAAAGGGAAAACAAAGTATTGTGTGCATTTTCGTGAACGTGAACATAAAAACAAAGTAACGGTATGAATTTAAAATGTAATAGCATTAGTATGAATATTTTTTTTTTTTTTGCTTAAACAACCCAACCGTATAATTATATTGTGAACTTCTGCGGAACCCCAACCCTCTCTAATAGCGCGTCTGAGATCAGATGCATTGTAAGGAACCCCAACCCTCTCTAATAGCGCGTCTGAGATCAGATGCATTGTAAGGAACCCCAACCCTCTCTAATAGCGCGTCTGAGATCAGATGCATTGTAAGGAACCCCAACCCTCTCTAATAGCACGTCTGAGATCAGATGCATTGTAAGGAACCCCAACCCTCTCTAATAGCGCGTCTGAGATCAGATGTATTGTAAGGAACCCCAACCCTCTCTAATAGCGCGTCTGAGATCCGATGCATTGTAAGGAACCCCAACCCTCTCTAATAGCACGTCTGAGAT